>JADDOH010004862.1:0-119276 GCA_016648135.1 Agrypnia vestita
AATTTGAAAACACTTTACCATGAATTCTGAAACTCATATTCCAAAACTTGAGCATATTTACAGAATCGGAGGATATATAAGACTCACGCAATAAAAATATTCACAAGACAACAAATACTAATACCTAAAATAAGAACTTGCTATAGATAACGGCATTTTAACTTTCCTGACAGCCAAAATCAAATTTTAAAAAAAATCGAATATTCGAAAAATCGTTAAAACAAACTTTAAATCACTTGGGTCTGGCTTCTAAGGTAAAAAAAGCGGCGATTAAAAAAAATATGTGTCATTTTTGGATATACTGGTGATGGTATTGGTGAAGGTTGCATTGTGTAGAGAGATCACTTAAGCCAACTTATACAGACTAGATATAAGAGACTATATTATAAGAGACTTCCGTACACGTTTTCACATAAATAGCTTCGTCTCTGTGAGACTTCTATGATTCATCTGATTAAATAAATAAATAAATATTTTTGTTTTATTCATGTCTATGCTTCGAATTTTAATTTTTAGTACACATTTTATCCTGATGATACATGTTGACGATTCAATTAAATAGTGGTTTTATAAAAAATGTTTCAATTAATTTAAATAATGTTAATACAAAGTTGTAAATATAACTTTTCTTTATTCTACGCACCTAGATCAATCTGCCGTCAACCATGAGATACCTACGTCTTTTTTGTCATCCTAGCTACTTCAAAAATGGACACGAATGATTTCGCGCATGTGTACTATTTTTTGTTATAAAATTAAATTCTTGTACGAACAGACTACATTTATTATTGAAATAATCATGGGGGCGAATTTCAAGAGAACAAATCTAGTATTGTAAATATGTTATGTTAAATGTTTAATCCACGTACATTCTCATCTCTCCAACTGAGATAATAGGTGAAGGCGGATGGTGAAATCCCAATATGGTCTCTAAAATTTGGGAGGCCGATACCATCTTAGTAAGGCGTTTTAAATTTCATTTCAATTCAATAAGATGACTAGCTACTGCACAATGAAATAACATATTCCTAATAATAGACATCATTTGTATCCGCGGAACAACTCAATTTTAAACAATACCCTATCCTCTAAAACGATCCTATTGTTACAGAAATACCCAACTATGAATAATATTTTCCCTTTTCATCACCATTGATCTGCGATACGAATTGAAAAGGAATAGACCTACAGAAACAACAAAGGAAAATTGCTTCAATCTACATCTCCGTACTTGGATTTGCAAAACAAATTTTTATGATGCTACCAAATAAATGGACAACTCGACAGAAGATACTTATATTATGCCTTTGAAACAGAATATGTATTTTCATAATAAAATTAAAGTTAACAGGCGTTATCTATAGTAATTAAAAAAATATTCACTTTTTATTTGTGAAATTACGATTTCTCTGAAAACTGTTCAGTGATATTTAAAACAACTTGAAATTAAATAAAAATCAATATACCTGTGTATCTTTTTGAATAATTAGTCAAAAAAAAAATTTATTAGATTCACTGGATTAATTCGACTGCTTTTAAGATATTAGGTCATCCCAATAAAAGTGTACCCTTCGATAATTTTAAAATTTTAATTTTCTGAGCTATTCTATCACATGAATTTGACCTTTATAGCGGACATTTCGTATCCAATTGCAAAATATACATTAAAAATAGGAAATTCTTTACGTCTGAGTGAACACCTCAGAATAATTTTTAAAAATACTTTTTATGTAGGGTATTTAAGTGATATTAAAATTAATATAGCTGAATTATTGATCATAAACACGATTTAATAACTGCATTTAATTTATACTAATCAATAAAATCTAGCCACAATATCTAAAACAATTAGCAATTTATATCTATTAAAATTGAGCATTTTTAAAGGCCATTTTTTTAATTATTTAATAGATAATGCATATGATTTCTTTTGTAACAATGATAACTAGCAAATATTAGGTCCTTACATACGAAATTGGCGTTTAGTATGGGAGGAACATACAGTCGATTTTTTTTTATTATAATATATTTATTTAATCAAAGTATGTACCATTGCTATCTATGCACTTTTGCCATCTCTTAGGTAGTTCATCGATCCCTTTACTAAAAAAAACATTCGGACGGGAATCAATAAAATCTTTGGAGGCGGTTTGGACTGCCCCATCGGAGTTGAATTTTTTCCTTTGAAAGAAGTTATCCAAATTTCGAAAAAAATGTTAATCTGTTGGGGCAAGGTCCGGAGAGTACGGTGGATGTCTTAGACATTCCAATTGAAGCTCCTCTAATTTGGTAGCCGTCTGTTGTGCAGTGTGTGGTCTAGCGTTATCATGAAGCAGCCGTGGCCTAGAGCGATTAACCAGCCTCGGTTGTTTAGCAGCTATCTTTTCCATCATGGTTTGCAGTTGCTGACAATAGACATCTGCCGTAATCGTCTGGCCAGATTTAAGAAACTGTAGTGAACGACACCAGCACTAGTCCACCAAACGCTCACAAGTAACTTTTTTGGAGTCAATTTTCGCTTGGGGCATGGTTTGGCTGGTTCGGCAGGGTTCAGCCATTGCGATGAACGCTTCCGATTATCGTACAGGATCCACTTTTCATCACAGGTAATGATTCGATTTAAAATCCCTTCATTATCGTGCCGTTTGAGTAATGCAACGCAGCAGTCAACGCGCGTTTGTTGATTTGCTTCACTCAATTCGTGAGGTACCCACCTTTCAAGCTTTTTCACCTTACCTATTTGCTTCAAGTGGATTAAAACAGTTTTATCACTAACACCGCAGCCTGCAGCTAACTCGGATGTGGTTTGCGATGGATCCGCTTCCACAACAGCCTTCAATTCTTCATTATCAACTTTGGTCTCCGTCCGTCCACGGGGCTTGTTCTGCAGGTCGAAATTTCCAGAATGAAAACGTTGGAACCAAAAACGCACTGTGTTTTCTTTTGCGGCACCGTCGCCATACACATCATTAATCCTTCGAGCCGTTTCTGCAGCACTGGTGCCACGGTGGAACTCGTACTCGAAAATAACGCGATATTTCAAGTTTTTCATTTTGTAAGCTGAGTGACGCAAAAAAAAAAACAATTGAGGAAAAAATAAATGAATTATAATTTTCAAAACACAAATACATGAGTAAATAGCTGTATAAATTTGGATTTGGAATTCCTAACCAAAGAGAAGATATTTGAGATCAAATTTGCCAGTACGGCAAAACGCCAATTTCATATGTAAGGACCTAATATTAACTATCAAATTATTTTTATATGTTATACCTCGCCAAAAAGGATTAAGATTCTTGTGTGTGGTGAGGGATAATTACTTGCAATCATATTGGTAGTGTAATCTAATTTAACAAACAATGAGAATTAGGTAATATACTATTTATCTAATATATCGAAAATTTTTGAATAAGCAGCCAAAAGAGACTAAATGCAGTCACAAATGCTAACTCTACTTTATATGAGAACCAATTCGGGTTCATCGGGTTTATTGAGAGTAAGGTAATATAACTTTACGAAATAAATAGATTTTAGTTAAATAATACTCTATTCACCAAATAGAGTAAACATTTATATTATTAAATTGGAAGATCTGCCATTTTGAGTTGCCTCTTTTGGGTGCGTTTAAGATGCCCTTAATTTCTTTGCCGAATCGACCCATCTAATTCTTACCCCCCTTATCACGAGCGAGCGGCTAAGTGGGGTTTAGCATTTCTAATCAGGCGAACAAACGCTAATGTAAGGCGGGCCATACACACATACACATGATATAAGGAAATAGTTTTGGCCAACCTTCAAATCTGTTTATTCAAGTTTGTTTGCGTCGGGCAGCTTGGGCGTGGGCAGACATAATCTAATGAGGCGAGAGGAAGAAAGGGGATGTTTCTTGTGGATGTTGTCTTAAGGCTTGAGGGGTGAGACGGACGGAATGATGATTCGGATTCCCGCGTAGTTTGTATTTTACGGTTAAGGTGAACTTGTTAAAATAACTAATATATTAAAACAGTATAACATGAAAATTTGCTACATTATTCATTTATGTATATATATAAATATATATATATATATATATATATAGGTATATACAATACAATACAAAGCTTTTAAAAATAAAAACATATTTTAAGTTTTAGGTGCACGTAATTAAATAAAAAATAAATTAAAACAGTACAAAAGGAAAAATTATTTCATTATTTATTTATGTATATTTATAATTTTTAAAAACATAATACACATGTCAGTATTAAATATAGTTGTA
The DNA here is from genome assembly GCA_016648135.1 of Agrypnia vestita. NCBI lineage: Eukaryota > Metazoa > Arthropoda > Insecta > Trichoptera > Phryganeidae > Agrypnia > Agrypnia vestita. The sequence goes on from JADDOH010004862.1 coordinate 4,259, forward strand.
AATATCTTTAAAAAAGACACCTAATATCACCTCAGCCTATAAGAAAATACAATCCAACATAATAATTTCTTTGTCCGTCCGTCCATCCGTCTATCCGTCAGTCCGTCTTTCTGTCTGTCTGTCTGTCTGTCCCCGTTACTTCGTCTTACGTCCGTAATTTCGTTCACGGAATTCACGGAAAAAACGAAATAAAACAGCCGGAGATGAGGCTTGATCCCCGGACCACTAAATCCAAACCGGCCGTTCAACACATGTTGCTACGGCCGCCTCTCCATGGAGCGCCAAAAAGATGCTATAAATATATACTTGGGCTTAGCAAAGACGCGAAGCAATGTTTCGTCGAAATGCAAAATGATGGCCGGTATCCAAAAAATGCTCAGCCAGTGCTGATTTTTCTGGATGACCGAGTTTGCATGCCCGTTTGTGCTCATTGACCCTTTTGGAAATGGTACGCGCCGTTTGTCCCACGTATGACTCGATTGTCAAGACTGCGATAAAGTATACGTGGGACAAACGGCGCGTACCATTTCCAAAAGGGTCAACGAGCACAAACGGGCATGCAAACTCGGTCATCCAGAAAAAATCAGCACTGGCTGAGCTGATTTTCTGGATACCGGCCATCATTTTGCATTCGAACCGAAAATACTTGGAAAGCCTAAGAGTCACCATGCGCGTCTTATCAAGGAAGCACTAGAAATCTACAAGCATCCGATAAACATAAATAGAGATGATGGTCTCAAATTAAAAACATCTTGGTATCCGGCACTTCAAAGTCATTCTCGTCGCAGACTCCGCAGAGATAGTGATCAGACAACAGATGAATCATACACACAACACATCATGACTTCGGCACGGTATTGCAAGCCGATACTTAACCAGCAACACCAACATTCAAGACAACACATCAGTCCTGATGATGGACCCTGCAATGGGATCCGAAACGTCGGCCCGAAAGGTCGTAACAACACGGCATAATACCCCAGTAAACACAAACTTGAAGACCTTTAGAATGCTGGTGGAAGGCACCAGCGTTCAACAGGAAATCCCTAATTGTTGCATTTCGACGTTAATCAGGAAATTAATTTGAAGACAAAGAACCAACCGCAAGGGAACGGGAGCGCTCCAGCAAAATCGGCCAGAATAGTATTGTGCTGATAAGGTTAAAGACTTAATTCTAAATATAGCTTTTCTGATGTTCTTCTTTTTCACCACGCCGCACTGTGGGCGAAATTGGGACGCTAGCAAGAAAAAAATAATATCGCCCGAAATAAAGCAGTAAAAAAACATTTTTAATATTTTTTAATAAATATAATATATATTCAACTTTTTAATTAAATAAAACCTTTTTCATACGAGGATAATTTCATAAACTACATTTGATATATTAAGAGAAAAAATAAAATATGTGACTTTACAGAATTTAAAAAATACTTTTTTTTTTCTATTTGAAGTATACTAGGCACAATAAAAAGAAATGAAATAATTAATAAGTAATATATTACACTTATTTTTTATAGAATTAATTTATTTATTCGAAATATATATAACATAAAAACTGTGGAAGTATTGGATTAACTGATTTACTATATATTTAAACAATAAAAACTTAAAATGATTTAAATAAAACACATATTTAAATTAAATGTAGATAGCCATCAGTAAATAAATTTATTTATTAATCGATATCAGATGGTTCCAACAACTTCGCAAAGCGTGTCGTTTAATTGTTACATCCGAATCTTTCTTTTTTCTTTATTTTAATAGCATCGTTTGCAGGATAAATATTTGCCCCTCGTTCTTTGGAACTTTGTTAATAAACTATATATTGATACTTTGTAAGTTTCAGGTCAGAAATTAACGCCAATGCTTTCTCAGCTGTGTTTGGCGTCAATCCTATGGTTTTTGGAGTTACCGCATTTCTCATCCGCCGAATGGTTCTGGGTTTACTAATTATTGCTTTTTAATGACATCTGCAATGGACCGTTTTCCATATAGTCTATATTATCTGATCGTGGTGAGAGAGTGCTCTTGTGGGCTCTTCTTGTCGCTAATCTGTAGCTTATCACATCTCGGTCTACTTAAATCAAATAATTTATTTGGTCTTCCACGCGCGAGATTCGACTTTTGTATTGAAATATGCGATTTAAGTAAAGGCAAAATACTATGTTCTTTTGATAAGATAAAAGTTCTTTACAAATTTTGTATAACACAATTTGTTTTTTCTCCACTTAGAGATGAGTTGTGAAATGAATGAAATATTATAAATCTTGATTTTTTAAATGTATTTTGGTGGTTAGTTTGTTTTATTTAATTTATCAAATATACACAATGTAAGTAAGTAGTAATATTTCAATTGTAAAACTTAAGTCCATCACGATGAATCACATTAAATAAGTCCTTCCGCAATGTCAGCGCGGCCGAGAGTTCCGCCACTACCTAAAAAAAAATATTATTAATTCCTTCGAACACTTTCGGACTTTTTTTCTTTTAAAACTATTAAATAAAATTTGAAACTACAATAAAAATGATGGTATAAAACTTAAGAACGATTAAGCAGTATGCAGTAGTTTAGGAGTGTTTTTAATTCAGCTTTTTAATTTAAAAAAAAACACCACTTTATACTTTGACGTATTAATATCATTAAAACAAATAAATTTTACAAAAAAAACATTTTTAAAATAGTGCATACCACTCGCAATAACTTCCATTTTAAAAAAATAAAAAAACTTATTTTACTACGAAACGACACGTCCTCACGTTCTGGTATCCAAATCTCGACTGATGCTGAGCGCGGTTGACATGTTGGATAATGTCGAGTTTGCGGTGTTACCAAGTGTATGCCGTGTAATATTTTATAAAACTTTCAACGAATTTGAATAATTTAGTTATTTTTTGATATTATCATAGTGAAATAGAGGTAAAATGGCTCTATGACTTTTGTATTTTTTTCCTGCTAGCGTTGTATGAAACCGTCCACCGTGCGTCGCTCCGCCAGTAGAACCCACAACAATTGAAATATAAAGCGTTGATTCATACTCGTAATGGGTAAGGTGCAGTGTATTCGAGTGATATATCGTGAGGGAAATTAATACCGTGAGGTCAGTGAAGAGAACCCACCGCTTACCCAGAGCCGTTTTATGAACAATAGCGCCCACATCGGCCCTTCACTTTCTCAATCCGATTTGGCATTATTTTAATGTTAAAGCGGTTATTCTCGCTACGCCATTGACGCCGAGTGTAAGCAGCGTAGCGAGGCGACCACACATAGCCTCTTCACTGTCTCTGGGTGCTTGATGATGGAAAAAGTATGTTTTATTATGAAAGGTTCAACAAAATAATGGAACAATAATATAAACATAACTAAATACACTGCAAAGAAAAGAAACATGAGGCAAAACAAATAAATTATTTACCGGAAATACGTATACCTTGTACGTTCTGAGATGAAAGTACAAATATGACAGGTAAATGCCTTGTTAATGAGAAGAGTATAATATACTAGTAAAGTAAATAAAAATACATTATAATACATGGGTATAAAAAGAAATAACAAAAAAGATAGATGAATACATGAAGGATAGCATAAAAGATATATAAGTTCTTATGGAAGAAAATGCATGGAAATACATAAGAATACATATGAAATACGTGAATAACAACGGAAAAAATGCATTACATGTGGGATATAAAAGCAAAGGCAGCAATATCCAAAAAAATCATAATATGTTTTGAATGCAGTCACCGAAGATTACTAATTTGAAATGATTCTATATATCTATACCTTCCAAAATCATGTTTCCTATAAATTATAGGCAATGTTTCCTATGAAATTTCGAATTAAGTAGGTATATTATAAATTAGTAATTCATATTTTTTTGGATATTGCTGCCTCTACTTTTATGCCCCACATATGTCAACTCAACCCAAAGATGAATGTAAAAACACGGTAAAGTATATATGGGTAAAGTATATCTATATAGATTAAATGTTACATGTGCTGAAAGTATGTGCCAGTGCTGATCTAATGTTGACTATACCCAAATGCATGCTTACAGCATACATTTGGGTATAGTCAACATTAGATCAGCACTACAGCATGTATTTGGGTATGGTCAATGCATGCACAATTTTTATTTATCGTTATAGGTTACATTGAATCTAAATGGGAAATAAACTGTTTTGTATCATGTCGTGACTTTTAGCATTTTTCATATTTTGCAGCCTCTCACCAACACACTAGCGAAAGGAAAAAGCTAGATTTCAAAATGAAGAATACAACATACGTTCACCAGTTTGAGGACTAGAAAGTGTACACTACATTTGTAGTGAAAACTACATGATGTGAACTAATTGTAGTACTACGAAATTGTAGTAATAATGAAGTGAACTAATTGCAGTACTAATGAAGTGAATTAGTTGTAGTACCTACTAATGAAGTGAACTAATTGTAGTACTAATGAAGTGAACTAATTGCAGTACTAGTGAAGTGAACTAATTGTAATAATAATGAAGTGAATTACTGCAGTACTACAAAATTATAGTTCTAATGACGTTAACTACTTGTAGTACTACAAAATTGTAATGACCTACAAGAAGTGCTTCTTCAAAAGTGTACTACTAGAAAATTTTCAAAACCATAGGGGGAGGGGGTTGTTTCAGCTTCCGGAGATTTCTTCATTCGGTCCCAAAAACTTTCAAACAATGGGGGGAGGGAGGGTTATTTCGATTTCCAAAAAATTCTTCAATAATTTACATAGACTTCCCAAAAATTTCACATTAAAAAAGTACTATTTGAAGATGTACTCGTACTTTCAATAACTTTGAGGTATGTGTAGTTTGTAGTCTGCACTACACTTCAAAAGGTGTGAAGTGTACACTTCAATGTAATGTAGTACTACATTGTAGTAGTTATTACAGAGCGGAACCATCACAACACACACATACACCGTGAGTAGCTGGAGGACCACACCTCAGGCTGGAGTTCAGGGATCCGATTAAATTTTTCTCTAGCATTCCGGCTAAGTGGCCAGTGGCGACGTGGACTCAGAAGCCTTGGACGTTCTTCCAGGCGTCCCAGGTGGAACAGAACCCCACGCTTCGCAGAACTTTATTTCTGCCTTAATTATGAGTCGAAAATGTTCAAGCAGCCATGACGTGTTGACATAATCATGGAGTTAAGAATATCAAAGTTGGATTTTTTTCCAACATTTATGATTTTTTTACATAACGTTGAATTATCAATACAGTCACTTATAACTATTACGAAAAATTCCTGCAGAAATTCCAGCTGAGACGTTTCCAATCGGAATTCGGAGGTTTTTATTATTTTATTTGAGTTGTTTTAAAAGGAATGTATTTTTCATATTAGTTACTGTAATGATAGTCCTATGTTTTACAAAACATAAATCAGAAATATCGAAAAAAAAAATGCAAACTGTGTTGTCGCATATCTCCATAACTTACATACTTGAAAATTTTCGACTCATAATCAAGTCAGGAATGCAGTCCTGCAAGATTATTAATGTTTTCCAAATGTACCTGTGTAATTAATCAATGATATTTGTTTTGTCATCAGTTTCTCTTAGAAAATTTTGAGGGATTGTTAAGATCAGATTTAAGTAGTTGAAAACTTTCATCAAAAAATTCTACGCTGTATATATCACCAATAAATATTTTAATGTTTAGTGAGTACATTATTTACTGGCAATATTTTCGATTAAAAAGTATTCTTGTCGTTCCATTCGTATCATGGGCATCAGTCAAAGAAACGTCACTTTGTTTTTTCCTGATTCCGTCATTTATTTTTCCTTATCACTATTGTGTATTTTTTAATGATTTAGTTTGATTTTTATCTAAAGAAATGTGTAAACTGGTAGATGCTAAAATACTATACTAAATTCATTTCTATAATGTTTTATTTTTATGTAAATCGAACGCCTTTTTAAATACCCTTTTTAAATATTTGTTACTTAAGGGTACAATTTAGATTGTATATAACTAATGTTTTTAAAGATTTATATCTACTGTTAGGAGCCTCAACAAATGTTGAATTTATTTTTAAATATTTTTTTAATTTCTTGTACCATAGAAAAAAATGTGAATAAATCCATCAAACACAACACACTGTACAATAAATCGGCGTGTGTCATCGTCAATATTACCGAAATACTCCGACCACAATCTGTTATTTATATCGATACTGTCGATAAATCTTAAGCCGATTAATTCGCTCGATTAAATAGTAAAGCCGCATCCACACTACTTGCGAACAACCCTCCCCCAGCTCCGCGGCGTGGCGGGGCCGAGTCCGCAGCAAACTGCGGAATACTTTGCCTTCTCCAATTTCGGCTCCAATACATCAAAGCAAAGACATTCGACCCCGCGAGACTACACGCAATAATGACTATGCAAAATTATTAGCATATTAATTAAAGAAAATGTAATTAAAACACTCGGATACTTGTGTGTCGTGTGTATTGAACCCGAACCCGACACTCGTTAGGGAGCATTGTTAATTGCAGGACCAACTTGCCAAGTCCAGCGTACAGTTTAGAACCACTTTACAAGAAGAGATAATTCTCGCAGTATTCTCAATAATCTGCCCTGACATTTTACTACCCCGTGTTTATATTTTAGTCACCGTTTGACTTCGCAGTTAACAATTTGGGGTATGTCTTTATCAGACACAGGACAAGTAGGCGCCATTTTTACTCATTACAAGTGTATTTTGACGTTTTATGTTGCCTGTGTAAAGTATATATTTAATGCGACCCGATATCAATAATTATGGCGGTGGTACTTTCAAATTAGTATGCTTTTATTGGCGCCTTGTGGACGACAAGATTAAGTTAATTACACTGAGACTTCTCAATAGGCTTTGTTAAAATTATTGTCAACATGCATTATCAATATTTTTAATTATACAACAGGCTCTCAAACAATTTACAAAGGTGTTATTATATCGGTATTGACAATTTTATATTAAGAGATTTACTTTACTTGTAGAGTATTTTACTATGTTTTAGAATCGAGGTACATAATTTTCACTTGTCTTTTTTTTAAAATCAATATTTAACTCACTTCCTGACCAAGAATTGCTCTGAAATACGGCATATATATGTATTATGATTAATAATACAATTATCATCCCTTATTTTACAAAATCAGTTTAATTATTCCATTGTACATGCCGATGACATCTGTCAGTTTGTATTATTATAAAAGTGACATTTGAATTTTTAGAATTCGGAAAAAGAAACATATCTTCGACGCAATTCGAATTTTTTGCAAGATTTAATAAAACGAAGACCAAAAGTAGAAAATAGTATTACGTAAAAAAATAAAAACATGCTTTTATAAAATAAGAAGTAGAAAATAATTAAGAGTCTATAGATGAGTTTAATTATTTCGTGTTAAGTGACTTAGACCATTAAATAATTAATAAATCGTTACTAAATTTCCTATGTTTTCATTTGTCTTCTAAAGCCACGATCCGTGACATAATTATAGTATCAAAATATTCACTAAATTTGTATGACCACCGATCACAAACACTGGAAAACGATAAATTATCTCCACATGCAAAAACACGAATAACAAAATATATTTTACCTTGTCTGGGAAAAGCCGAATCAATATCCCGTTCACAAAAATTCAGAATCAACATTCACAAAGGAAAAATTTCTCAGATCGCGGCAGTATTTTCTTGGAATTTCCATCTCCCGGGCGATAAAGAAATAAATACGCGGATGGGATCGTTTTGAAAAAGTATCCGGAGGTCAGAGGTCAGCAGCGGACCGATACGTTTGCCTAATATCCAGGCGCCGGGCGGTTCTTTGTTCGCTGTGAAGATGAATCTGCGAGGCGAGGAATGAAGACGATAGATACAATTTCTATTCAACTTACATCAAATCCAAATTATTCGTTATTTTATTGTACTCTTATAAAAATAAGTGCAAACAAATTTATTGATAATTTTGTTTAAACGACTACTTGAGTTTCTATATTTATAGGTAGGAACCGGTGGGATAAATATAGAAAAAATATTTTGACTTTTTGTTATTTTTTTGAAAAGCGATTAGAAGTGACTATATAATATTATATAATACACAAAATGCTTGGTAGTCTAATTTTTTCTAGTCTAATCTTTTCATCAGTTATCTAGTGGGTGCGGGTTCCAGGCCCGTTACTCTTATTTTCCACAGCATAATCGTTTTCTTACTTTCAAAATGGTAAGAATAAAATATATATTCTCTATATGCGTATTTTACCACGTTTATATACACATTATATATTAGTTTATTATGTATTATGAATTTATTTTATATATTAACTTCACCTGTCTGTCTGGTCGGAATCTTATGTTTGATATTTCACCCGCTTTCCGGTATCCAATCGAGCTGAAAATTTGCACACAGATGTAATGTCGATGACAATATATGAATAATTTATCAGATTTACTAATTAATCAATTAATAAATCAAAGTTTTATATCAGAGCCAAAATATGGCATTAGTTTCCTACCGAAGTGATGTTGTACGCTATGTAATATAATGACTAAAAGTAGAAAAGTATCCTACACGATTTTTTTTTAAACTATGCTGATACTTAATTATACTTAAAAGTAAAAAATATTTTTTTTTAATTTCAAAAGGTTTTAATTTTTTTTTCATGTTATATAATTTTTAATGCTTTTAATACAAAAAAATAAGTGTTTTCAAACCAAACCATTACGGCCTATGTCTTCGAAATGAGATATCTCAGAGATTTGTTGGAATTTCGTAAAATGGAAAACTATAAAAAAATGAAGAATATTTATTTCGACCTTCCTGAAACTCTAAAAGTGTACGAGCAGTGATTTCATATTATGACTATTTTATAGACGAAATGTGTGTCCATTCCCGCTGCAATTCTTAATGGCTCACGGAGATAACCCCCTTTAACCCGAGGATCTTCCCTTATTTTCACTGGTCAGCGCGAGGGCGGGGAGGGTACGAGCAGGAAGGCTTTGGCGGGGCGCTATTTGATATCACACCAAATAAATCGTGACCATAAATAGCTACACCAACAACAATTTACTTAATAAACCTACTAACCTGATTTGTAAAGAATTACAAATTTCAAACAAAAAAGAATAGTTTACTGTTTTAAAAGCGTCTTATATCTTAAAAATTAAATGAAATCCGTGATGAAAACTAGATTGATTGTAAACTGCAACTAAATTGTGGTAAATTCATGCTCAGTTCAAATTATAACAAACATTTAACGAAATATTTAAAACGTGAATTCGCTTTTCATTGCGCAGTATTGAACGATAAAAAAAATAATTTAACAAGTTAATATGCTGAAGAACAGATTTATTTTAGTTTTCAATATCACCTAAGGTTTCTCAAATTAATATTACATCAATTAGGGTTCTTTTATCATATCAACTTATTGTGGTATTACAATACTTTCAAAATGTTTATGGTGCCTCAATTATTTTTGTACATAAATAATATGATTTTTGGTTCAAGAATCTGACTGTAATTCATTTTTCTATTATAATAACAAATTATTTCAGATCATCGTATAGTTACTTATTTATGACTTATTTGTTGACATTATTTTTCTTAAGCTGTGTAAAAACTTACCGTGTCAATTTAAAGCTACACTTGTTATTATAATGCAAGTGCATGATGCTCAGAACAATAAAATGCACGAAATATTTCACCTCTATTATTTTTATCATGATAAGGATAAATAATTACACAAAAATCGATTAAATGAGGGTTTTAACAAAAAATAAATGGTACTAATGTCTGCAAATTTAACTGAGTTTGATATGTATATTGTCACAAGATCCTTAATCTAAAAAAACTACACATGATTGAGTAATTACGCGGCTACACCCATCTGGAATAATTTGAAAACAACTAGAAATCGAGAGAACACATGAGATTACACCAAAATATTCTACTTAAGTGGCAGCGGCATCGCGCGGGAATAAATCTGGGAAATGGCGCAAATCCGAGCAAACACAATCAGCGAATAAAGTACCGCAGCACCTACATGTGCGGAATACTCACGAGTAAAATTTAGTGTTTTTATCCAGTGACTTTTTAAATAAATTAACTTGTCACCATTAAATAAAAGTTTCATTGATTTTTGAATGTTTAATTTCGCCATTTTATTCGATTATTGAACTCTTTATGAGGCCGACGAACAAACCTGCGCGACATATGTGTGTCATTAGAGACATAGAGCGGGTCATGAACAGTCATAGAGCACTGTAGCCTTGTGCAAGAAGAATGTATCTTCGTATCATTCAAAATTAAGTTTCTCCAATGGGCTGGTCGAGGTGGCACGAATGGACAATACTCAATCAACAAGGCATATTCTGGGACATAATATGAAAGATAACCGAAGACCAATAGGTAAGCCAAAGTGGGTTAACTATGTCACTAGGGATGCTAAGGTGGCTGGTGAAGACAGCTGGAGCGAGATTGGAGGAAATAGAAATGCGAAAATATTGATGTATAAAAACCAATACAGTAAAATACTGTTGTAGCAAGTAGGCCACAGAATGTAGTGTTTTACTTTGCCGTCGAAATTCTCAGAAGTAGTATTAATAGGTTATAATTTCTGAAAATACTTAGATGTAAACCAATAATGCAAACAGAAAATAGTTCATTATTATTATTTTTGAATTTGAATTATATTCATTTTAATTGTTCGCTCTAGCGATGAGGCTTTGGACACGGTCGTCGGAAGTTCAAGTCCGGTTCCAGGAAATTATATTTACCTTGTTTTTATAATATTTGCGTTTAACTTTGTATGTAAATAAAAATCTTATTTGATCCAAATTAATTAATCAATTAGAAAGACATACTGAAAAATCATATTCACGAAAAAATATTAGGCTACTACTGGGAGTACTAGTATTCCAGTAGTAACCTAATATTTTTTTGTGAATTAGATTTTTCTGTATATCTTTCTAATTGATTAATTAATGTGGTTTTAATAATTTCACAGAACGTTTTTCTGAAAAATTGCAACTTCACAAATATTTAGTTAATAATTATAGGTTTAATTTATGTTATACTAGTGAAAGGAATAATTTTAATCTGAAAGCCGTTGGTTTAAATATCAAACTCATATGGCCAAATATATTTTGATATTGAACATTTTTTAAATTAAAATTATGCATATTACAATTAATTCGGAAATATTTGTCTACTATTGAATATATCACGAAGATTAGAAAAAATAAAGATTTTATTCATTTTAAAGTTACAGTTACAGAATCGAAATGTGATTTTGAACTTCCATTTACTGAAATATAACCGAAATAGTTGAATTTCTCTGTTGAAAGTTAGCATTAAAATTAATAATAGATATAATAAGTATTTACATATTTTCTTTCGATTTCATCGGTGCTGTGCGCTTGGTTTGCCGTGTCCGATCGAGCTTCGCCGCTGCGCGGTGGCTTACTCCACAGATCCGGGCGCTTCTCCCTAGAGGCAATGAAGGCAATCAATCTAGCGCATTCAATCTCCCCGTCCTTTTTTGTATTCTTGTGAAGAATTTATTGTTTACTTTCTCCGTTCGACACTTCCAAGGAAACTAAAGCACCTTGTACTTACAACCGCCTTATTCACTTTTATTTTGAGAGAATTTTTCTCATACACCACTGTGTTAAAATAATATATTGTCATGGGTGTCGAAATGAAACATTATAAACAATTTAAACTTTTAGTTGAATCACAAAGTCACTAGATACAGACTTAACTGGAGCACTATTCTGTTATTCGCACTAATCGTTACTCGAGAATCTTCCACTTGTCTTTGCAATACTTTTGCACGTAGTTCCGATCCGCTACTAGAACACTACTAGCATGCTGGTAGATACTCTGGTACTTTATTTCGCTGGTTCATTTTATTCGCATGTAAGGATTGCTGTCTGTTTTACTCGTTAATCTGTTTTGCTTCTGTCAAAACAATAATTATCTGCGCGCAACATCGCCGATATTAATATAGGAAATACTATTTTTCTGGAATTTTTCCGTATATTCTCGTGTATTTTATCATCTTTCAGTCATTCCAATTTTCCAAAACGCTCTCAATTAATTCAAACCGCTCAAAAATCCTCCATGTACAGTATGTGTAGCTACTTTCGAATTTAAAATATCGTGACAACATTTAGGATTTGTTTTATTCAGTTTTATGAATCAGCTGTCTCCTAATATCGACCATCAATATTTTAAAATTACGGTCCTGTCTTTAAAAATACTTTAATTCTTTTTAAAATTTAAATTAACATATTTTTCAACAATAATACTTTTGATAAAGATTTCCAAGATTTATAAAACATACTAGTAATTCATTTTAACAGCACGGAAGAGTTATGGGTGGATATCCCGGTGGCATCCAACCATTTTTTAAATTTTTCAGATTTTTTCTCTGTATTATTCTAATTCACCATAAATTGTAAAAAATGTAATAAATTTAACTTTTTTAAATAAATGAATTACTTTATATTATTTTTCATCGAATTAACAGATATTTTTCCTTTTTTATTTCCTTTTATTACGATTGAACATAATTTGGACAAACCAAACTATATAAAATATGTTAAAGAAGTTTTAAATGGCGATTATTATTCTACTATTACTAATAAAAGCTTCAAAAAGTACGTTAAATTTTAATTCTAAAACTTAAATAGACGTGTTGGGATTTTTTAAATGAATATTTACTTATTACTAAACATTTTTATAGGTATATTCACAACTATACGTAAGCGAAAACATTTAAGGTATCTTGAATTCCCAAGCAGTTCTAGCTTAATTTAAAATTCCCTTTTGGAATTACTTCTATGCTAAAATACCGCTGAGAAAAGCAGTTCAAAAATATTTGGAACTTGCTCTTGAAATAAAAAATCTCAATAAAATTTTAAAAATACTTATCAGTTTAAATTTTGATTTAAGAAATAATGTTAATTTTAATTAAATACAACTGTTACCATTAATTGTGATAAAATATGCAGTATATACATTTTATCATTTATTTACTATAGTCATATCAAAGTACATAATTTCATGAATTGAATTGATTTATAAAATAAAAGCTTTAGCTTATGGAAGGAGTAATCAATTAGTTCATTTTATGGTGTTAAAATATTAAGAAACAATACAAATAAATATATATTGAGGCTCGTGGGAATTTCAAGTTTTTTTTTCATTGAATTTCTTTAATTTTTTATCATTTTAGTAAGTCATTTTTAAATTACGTTTTTTTTTTATTTTTCGTTAATAAATAAATAATTTCCACTGTGGTATAACGTTTAATGCTTGATAAAAGTCTATAGGCACAGAATTTCGTTCTGTCGTAATATCTAATTAAATTTAATTGTATAACGCACATAAAATCTAATGAACATCCTGTTTTATTTTTATCCCTCTCTGGTCGGCATAAAAAGTGACTCTTGGCAGGAAGCACTTTGCACTGCTATCCTCTATCCTCCCCGTATGGCATAAGATATTGCATTTTGCTTGCAAAAAATAAAGTCAATTCCCCGCTTGACTTGGTGCCTAGATTACTCTGGTATCGGTACCAATGCGACACCTCTTTTCTTAATATGCCCTCCGGGTAAAAAATACTACCTCCTACGTGCCACGTATGGAAAACAAAATTCAAGTAATGTTATTTTAAAGAAAATAATAGAAGACATTTTTTCTCGGAGGAATCACTTTAAATAATAATGAGGTAAGGCATTTGTTATACTATTTTTTATATTAATATTATGTTTCAGAATTTATTTAATTTATAATTTATAAATGCGTAATCATTTTCAATTGTCTCTATTGAAAATGATTACGCATTTAAGATGAAATTAATTGATGTTGATAGTGACTAATGATAATTGATAATAATAGTATAATAGTAACCCCAAATGAACTTTTTTTTATTTTTATTTATTTTAAGACTCGACAGGTCAGAATGACCCTAATGGATAATCATTTATGACAAGGTGATTAGTATATTTACATTTTACAGTAAAGCATTATTACATTATGCAATATAAGTGTAGTACAATATGCGACTACAAGATGAACGAAGTTCACAATCTCCGCACGACATAATAGGCACGTAGGCTCCCAGGTCAACTAAGTCGAAAAATGTATACCCGCATCTTTGTGGCAATAAATTTTTTTGTTTAGGTTGATTTCCGAAGAGTACGTCTTAGGCCCGGTTGTTTCAAGTTCGATCAAAGTAAGCGGTCGATAAAAGCATAGATTTTTACGAAAACGGATCGTCTGATTGGTGGAGAACGTAAAATTTCAGTTTAAACTCTACGCTTACTTTGATCGAATTTGAAACAACCGGGCCTTACACGCTTAAATTATTTTTGGTCAGGAGTGATATGATTTCTCTCTTAAACTGAGGTTGTGTCATGTGAAAAATGTCGATGTTGGGGTTACATGACGTGACCTCGTTGTACTGGTTTAGTATTCTAGGTATAGGAGAGAAATAACCTATGTTGGTGTTGTAGACCTTTGTGTGGAATAAATAGTATTTGGAATCTCAGAGACTGGGCAGGTATATTAATATCTATTTGCGGGAGTATTGAGGGCGATTCCAGTTTGTTGTTTACTATTTTGTGGAGTGTCATAAGGTCTGTGATTTTTCGTCATTTTTCTAGTGAGATTATATAGAAATTTTCTTTTGTCGTACGTATCGAGCAACTCATTTATACCTTATCGGTGTGTCAGTTTTTCGACTCTGTAGTTGTGAATCTCGTAATTGTATGACTTACTTCGTATTTGTACCTAATATATTTTGAGTTTGTTTTTATTTTTGGTTAAGTAAGTTATTTTACAATATAATTTGTGTTAATATTTTTTAAGCATGGCGGATAGTAATGCATCATCGTAATAGTAGACTTTCAATTAAAATTTTGAAATTTTAATAATCTTAAATATAATATTTGCACTCTAAGGAATTTAGCTATCAAGTGATTGTTACGCTTCCTGTTCGTTACTTAGTTGCTTTATTTAATACTAGGTATTTTTTAAAACATACTCTTTGTTAAAATTAAAATAAACGTCAATTTCAACGCGTCCTAATAAAGAGCCTCCGCTCAAATCTCCATTCGTTTGATGTACGTTTGTGTTATTTGCAACGGCACCCGCCGGCCGGCCCACCCACCCTTCGCACCATCCCTCACGTTGACCAATCAACATTTAAATTGCATCCACAACACGACTGGCCTTTGCCGATCACCAAACAAACGGTCAAATATGTATGGAAATGTGAGCTATTGGGCAATTTGTAAATCAAGCAATGACACCGTGAGCGAGCCGCCAATACGTAGGTGGATAGATAGATACCTCGGCACACAGTGGGTGATAAAAATATATAATATATCAAAATTTATGAACCGAGTTGTGCTCGTATATTTGTATCTGATCAGTGAAAAGTATTTTACGTCGAAGTCTTTTATTTGTTAAGTCGATGTACATATAACCGTGTAGGAATGGAGATAAATGTAAATTGTAAGATTTATACGAATGATATAGGCCAGATAAAAGAAAATGCATTCATTATACTTGAAATTCATATTGTCACGAGACTGTAGAAACGGAAAGAATTACACATAATCGAGGATTTCTTAGTACTCTTTACATTTTACAGTAAATTAGAAATCACTAGAAAGATCTAGAATAAACATCTAGATTCGCGAAAAGTCTGGAATAAGTGCGACAATGCCATTGAGACGAACGGTTTGTTGTGACGTTTTAGCGATTCCACCGAAAATGAGCGACCTGCGGCGATTCAGTGTGGTCGATTGCGAAATACCAGTTACAATAACTCGGAATAGTATCTACCGTTCAACAGTAAATAAGTGCGACCACGGACGTGCGAATATTCTGAAAAGACGAATGCAAAGAATTTCGCAGGCTAGATGCCAAATTTTATAAATTAAGAATAATGCTCCAATTAAAGTCGTATCCAGTGACTTCAGTTAATTAACAAAAACTTTAATTAATTTCATATGTTTGATTCGTTTCCCACCGACATGGTCCCGTGATAATATGTAAACTATGGTATTACTTGTTTCAGGCATATACAAAAAATATTCTTATATTAATTGTTTTAATTGTTTCATTAATTTATATTTATAATGGTATTTAGTGTAATTATGTAAAAGATATTCTCTTTAACAAGAACAAGATTGTACTACAGAAAGCAGCATTTTTCTTCCATTACATTCAACGTACATCAACAATTTAAATCTATATCAATACGCAATTTTCATAAACGCATGAAAAACACAAAGTATAAAATATTAAATATGTACGCAAATAATGATGTGGTAAAAAATATTAATGACATTAAATATTAAAATAAAACTTCTACGTGTATTTCTACATGAAACATTGTCCACCACCAACGCTAAGAAGATGCTGCGCTAAGCTAGATGACGCTGTTCTCGTAGCATTAACTATATTTATAAAATTACGTGATTTTTTACGGGTTAAAGTAAGTAATTTAATCATTATAAAAACAAATATCTCTGTTTGTTTACGTTTAAACAAAAAAAAAAGTTTAAAAAAAATAAAAAAATATTAGAATATCTCTTGTCGGTTGCCTTTCATATATAATAAGGTACTACTATTTCACTTAAACCTGCGAGAATAAGTCTTGACAACAGTAATAGTAGGTAGTGCTTGAAGCGTTAATCAGTGTGATAGTAAAAAATATATCTAAATAATAAATGTAAATATCAGAATGCAGATGTAACGCACGAGGATACAGGATCTAAGATTATGTTTGTAATATTAGGTCCTTACATATGAAATTGGCGTTTTGCCGTGCTGGCAAATTTGATCTCAAATATCTTCTCTTTGGTTAGGAATTCCAAATCCAAATTTATACAGCTATTTACTCATGTATTTGTGTTTTGAAAATTATAATTCATTTGTTTTTTCCTCAATTGTTTTTTTCTTTGCGTCACTCAGTTTACAAAATGAAAAACTTGAAATATCGCGTTATTTACGAGTATGAGTTCCACCGTGGCACCAGTGCTGCAGAAACGGCTCGAAGGATTAATGATGTGTATGGCGACGGTGCCGCAAAAGAAAACACAGTGCGTTTTTGGTTCCAACGTTTTCGTTCTGGAAATTTCGACCTGCAGAACAAGCCCCGTGGACGGCCGGAGACCAAAGTTGATAATGAAGAATTGAAGACTATTGTGGAAGCGGATCCATCGCAAACCACATCCGAGTTAGCTGCAGGCTGCGGTGTTAGTGATAAAACTGTTGTAATCCACTTGAAGCAAATTGGTAAGGTGAAAAAGCTTGAAAGGTGGGTACCTCACGAATTGAGTGAAGCAAATCAACAAACGCGCGTTGACTGCTGCATTGCATTACTCAACCGGCACAATAATGAAGAGGTTTTAAATCGAATCATTACCTGTGATGAAAAGTCGATCCTGTACGATAATCGGAAGCGCTCATCGCAATGGCTGAACCCTGCCAAACCAGCCAAAACATGCCCCAAGCGAAAATTGACTCCAAAAAAGTTACTTGTGAGCGTTTGGTGGACTAGTGCTGGTGTCGTTCACTATAGCTTTCTTAAATCTGGCCAGACGATTACGGCAGATGTCTATTATCAGCAACTGCAAACCATGATGGAAAAGCTAGCTGCTAAACAACCGAGGCTGGTTAATCGCTCTAGGCCACTGCTGCTTCATGATAACGCTAGACCACACACTGCACAACAGACGGCTACCAAATTATAGGAGCTTCAATTGGAATGTCTAAGACATCCACCGTACACTCCGGACCTTGATCCAACAGATTACCATTTTTTTCGAAATTTGGATAACTTCTTGCAAAGGAAAAAATTCAACTCCGATGGGGCAGTCCAAACCGCCTTCAAAGATTTTATTGATTCCCGTCCGAATGGTTTTTTTAGTAAAGGGATCGATGAACTACCTATGAGATGGGAAAAGTGCATAGATACCAATGGTACATACTTTGATTAAATAAATATATTATAATTAAAAAAATCGGCTTTATGTTCCTCCCATACTAAACGCCAATTTCATATGTAAGGACCTAATATTTGATTTATCACGTACTATTTTAAGTATTTTGCTTTTCAGTTAATTTATGAAAAATAATTGCGCATTTAATTAACAAAAACAGACGGTAAACGTAACTATTTAACGGTACCTACTTATATAAATATGTTATTACATTTGTTAATATTTCAACACAGATTCTTATGAGAATGGCATAGGCCAATATCAACCATTAAAATTGATTTTGTAGAGTTAATAAATAAATAAATGTATTTTGGTTTTATAAATACCTCCTGCATTGTTGTTGAAATTTTTTACTTTCTTTGAAATTTGAAACAAATATCTAAAGAGTCATTAAAAATGATGTTGGTTAATAATACATATTAATAATGTGAAAGCGTAATAGAACCATTTTAGTGTAAGTGTTGCGATGTATTGAACAATTTTTCATGCGTTCTTCTAATTTAAAAAAGCTACGGTATATTAACTTAATAAGAATAAAAGCAATTATCATCTAAAACTACAGACATTAATTACTAGGTAAGTAGAAAAATCCAATTTTTCTAATGCGAAGCCTTATTTCAAATACATTTCAATGCATTATTTTTTTGAAGAGGTAGAAAATAGGCTACAATTAACGCATCAGTTTGATAGCATCACCGCTGAGGAATATTTTTGTTTATGTGTTTATTATGAGTGGAATCGGTATCGCCGGGAATCCAGCCAATTACGGATGCAAATTGATGTGGACTTTCAGCGCATAGCCGCATAGCCCGGCCGTGTTCGGTTAATCCATCAAAAAGCTGTCGTGAACAATAACCGAATTTATCATTTATGATAATTAAACATCTGAACCCCTCATTACAGACACTGTGAGACTGCTTCGATCTAAAAATACTTGCAACTATTTTTAACGTAGCGTCATATATAATTATAACTAAAAGTTTGTGCAAACTTGATTGAATTTGTGGAGCATAATTTGATTTAACCGTAAATATTTACAAGCAGCGAAGAAGGACCCACCGCATGCCTAGGTCTGTTTTATGAGAAATAGCTCTCATATCGGCCTTACACTTTCGCCAACCAGTTCGGCATTTTTTTTAATTCTTAAGCGGATGCCTTGCTCTTTCATTGTGTTTTACCGTTTATGTGCGCGGTATTATCTATATATACGGCAGAACATAATATTTTTTGGAACTCAGCCCAATTGTGTATACCACATTCTATTTTTCAATCATTTATGGTTGGTTTATTATGTTTTTATATTGTCATTAATTATGGTTTTCCGAAATTTTCTTCAATTTGGCAATGTAAATATATGAAATCTTTTACAAATTATGAAAAATTCTGAATGCATATTTTGTTTATGAAGTTTTTTTGGAAACATTTCCTCTGCCACTGTTGTGAAAACAGTGTGAAATAATAAAAATATATATATCGAAAATATCATTACTCATATATTTATCATTGAAATAAGAGCATTTTTTATCATAATAGAGGGCAGTGAGATCCAGCATAATTTTGTTAATTTTTTAAGTAATCACTATAAAAAATCAAAATGTTATGTTTTCAATACTCTAAATTCACGAACGCTTACAAAATTTGACGAACATCGGAAAATCAACACGGAAAATTTTAAACTCGTATAAATTCGAACGTTCCAGATTAAACACCAACTGTCTCACTCATACGAATGCAAAAAGAGTGAATATAATAGGATATACTCGAATATTGTTATTTATATGAAAAGTCGAGATAGTATAAAATATTTATGAAACCACATAAAATGCATTTAAAAATATGAATTAATCTAGAAAATTAAATTGAAATTTTAAAAATATGAGCAATGTACTAGTATATATATAGAACATTGATTAAATGACAATACCACACAAAACCAATGTTATAAAATTTATTATTATTAATTTTTATGGCAGTTGATTTGTATTGTAACATGATTATTTTACTTATTTCTTGTTATTTTGTCACTACGGTAGTTTTAAGTGAAATATTTAAATTATTAATTACGCTGATGATGAGAGTTTAGTTTACTGAAAATAAAAACAATTTTAAGACTTTATCAACCATTGTTTAAATAATTTCCTTAAAAAAGAAGATTCAGCACTGAACATTGGAAACTTCATGAAAATTAAATAATGTCGGTATTGAATTGATAAACCACATTATTTTCACAAGGCGCATTCCCAAGTGCATTGGGAAAAAAATTATTATCTCCCGAATTTAATTCGATTATTACACAAAGAGGGTTCTGGCTTCTGTCCTCCGTCGCATTCATCATACCATACCGTCAAATAAAATTTAGTGTTTAAAATACTTATTTTATTTATTGAAGTTATCTTTTTTTGGCGCTTTTAAGGTAAATTTTTCATTTTGTAACGGAAGTTGCGCACGCGCAGTGTATGCATGTAGCGGAAAATGTAGTGGAAGCATGTAGCGGGTCGTGTAGCGAAATCAAGTAGCGAAAATGCGAGAACATTAAATGCACTTGATTCTTATTTACTGTTGCAGTAATATGTAAATATAATAACTTCGTTCGAATTCAAAACCAAAACGAAATTACACACGGCAGTCACCTCTGTCACGCAGAATAGCAACGCATCGAACAACTTTTTCTAAAACCGTCAAAAATATACTACGAGTATATAATACATAAATTACATACAAGCCGTACACTCGCGAAAAATCACAAACATAATTTGAATAATATTTATTTTTATACAGTTATCCAGTTATACAGTTACAGATAATTCCGCTACAGTACTAAAATAATAATCGAATTTGTTTATTTTTGTTTTATCCAATTTCGTTTTTTTTAAATAATTTCGGCTATAATTAAAATATAATTTATTATTTTAAAGGACGCAAATTTTTTTTAATTGACTTTAGAGGCACCGGGTATCAATCCCAGTACCTCTCACAAGCGAGCGCTCTACTTAGCGCGAAAATTGCGTTTAAGAATATTTATCTGAATTTTACCCCTATGTATTGCTTAACGCATTAATTATATTAAAATAAAAACGAAATAAAAAATATACGTTTCTATTAATAGTCTTCTTACAATCGTTACTCAAAGATGTTTATGAAGTATAACTTCTACCGCGTGTACATGAGTAGATATTTATACTTTACAGAACACTAGCAAAGGTACAGAATAAGTGATCATCAAATCTCTTACTCATGCTAATCACATACGATCACTGCTATGTGTCTATCCACAGAAGTACATTGATATAACTATTATACAGTTATATCAATGTTAACTGTTCGAAGAATATTTTTTCTTCTTCTGTATGAAGGCTTGAACTTTGTGGTGACATTATTATTAAAATAAAACACAAATCACTTTGTTTTCACCACTATATTAGATTAAAAAATCTACATGTTTCGAGAACAATGTTCTCTTCATCAGGATTATTGTGTACTGTATTTTTTTATATCAATGTACTTCTGATTGGTGGACAATGATACAACCTATATAGTACATTGATATAAATACAAGTAGTATATTGAAACGATTTACTGCATCCCGGTAACCAGAAAACCAATGTGGGAAATTATACTTACAAATGATTAAACTTAACATGTACATGTCTCCAATATGAACTCAACTGATGTCTCCGTGTGGTACAATGAATAACTAAACAATAACCATACGTCTCCAAAATGATTAAATACGTAATCTTGATCTCATAACCCCTATGTTGAATGAATTTATTTTTAACATCAAAACATGTCACATCAACATAAATATTAGTGCTATCTTGTAAGTCTCCCGGAAAATAACTTAATTCCCGATCCCTTGGTCGCTCGGACAGCGTCTTATGCTTGATGAAACGAAGTAACCATCATGCCTTAAATTTACCTTTTTTTTAAAAGAATTTAATTTTAAGAGTCCAACTATAATTCATATTACATTGCAACTATATCAATGTTTCTGAAGCATTAAGTATTATTTTTAAAATGTCTAAATTAAATTTAAAAATATAATCCCAAGATGATAAACAAAACCATACAACATACAAGTTTATATGCATGTACTGACTGACAATAAATTACAGTAGACGCCAGATTATTTCTCTGGATTATATGCATGTCTACTAATGAGACATTCAGAAATTTTCTAGCCATTTCAATGTTTTACGCATATTCACAAGAGACTTACATATAATGTATATTGTAAAGAAATTTCTATTTTACAATCGATTTGTTTTCCCGTGCTCTTCTTTGAAAAAGAACCTCCGGGCAACATATATAAGATAGAAAACGTTATTTTTTCGAGTGAACGAACCGAAAATTTATTAAGATTAATGAACATAGAAGTGATTGTGCGCTGGAAAACTTGAAGCATTCTTTCTTCCCTCTTGATGTATGAATTAAGAAAGGGGGACTTCCCTCACTGAGAAGATAAAAAGATTAATTCTATCTGTATTTAAAAAGTAAGTACCTACATAAATACCTACTGACATAAAAATACTTATTTTTACTATTTATTTGATTTTTTGCACAATAATTACAAACAAATGTTATCCAAATTATTTTTTTAACTGAAGACTAAATTTGAGAAACTATTTTAGACATGTCGACATTTGCCTTAAGAGCTGCAATATAAATTTTATACCCTGTTTTAAAGAGGCCGCCGCTACATTTAGCTATTAGCCGAGATGAAATTTTCATGAACTATTTTTAAGTATGTCGATGCGACATTTGACTTAAAAGCCACAGCGGAATACCACATTTAAAAATGTCGATGATTCATTTAACATAAAAACCGCAATAGAAATTAAATGGATTGTTTTATAGAGAAAATGAAACATCGACTTGCGCGTTACGATTATTTAATGAATTATTTTTAAGCCGATGTGAAATTTAATTTATACTTCGTAACTCGCGTATACAGATATTGTATATGTATATAAAATCCTGTTACCATCTGATTTACTCAATTTTTTACATTATTTTCATTATACTTTAAAATATGCAAGTTAGGTGATATAATTAAAATAATTTTTTACTTTAGGTATGTATTGTTTTTGGTCGAACCGGTTTCAGCCTATTTATTTATTTGTTTGTTTAAGGAACCTCAACAGTTGGTAGACATTGATATGATCCACGACATAGACATGAAAAAGTTTAATCAAAGTAAAACAGAAAAGAAAAATAACAAGAGAAACCAAATAAAGAAAGTTATTAATAAAACATATTAATCAAAGTTGTATAAGCAAAAAATAAAAGTAATGAAAAAAATAAACCAAAGCATATAAATATAGAGTAATAAATGATTTTTTTAAATATTAATAATCCAAAAAGGCCAAAATACCAGGCATCTTCAGACTGGTAAGTTAATCTCTTAGGCTGGGGCATTTACACAATTTTAATACAAGTCTCTGCAATGTTTCAGAAGCGGTGAAGATTTCGTGATTCTACGCAATTTCAAAAGGTTTGTGATAATGCTTCGCTTAGATGGCTTTGTTATATGCGCCGTGGAGGACAGGATGAGGATGAGAGAGACAACGATGAGGAGAGGATGTAAAAATAAAAAGTATGAGACGAGTATTGAAGGCAACAGGAACAGAGAGCATCTGCGAAAGCTTGAACAACCGACACATTTGTGTTGTTTAATCTTCTCTGCTTACCCTTGCAGAGAACTGCGTGAGAAAGCCCCTCTCATCAGTTCTAAATTTATTTCTGCGTTTTGTCGATAATTAAATACTGGAAAATAATAAAGCATTAAGTGCCAGAATGTACATTTTAAGATACAAGGTAAAAAGTGAACATAAACTTTTTCGCTCTGTATGTGCTGTTTTACACATTTTTTCATGAATATTTTCAACGCTACTACATGCCGGTATGGCATGTGAGTGGGCTATTTTAATAGTAAAAGCTACAAAATACTCATGTCGTTTAGTGCCTTATTTATAAAAAAAAATTGAATCTTACAATAGTCGCAAACGATGTGTATCATTTGACACCTCACAATTAAAAATATCAATTGAGCAGCGACAGAAATATACCTCAAAATTTAAAAAAGCTAAATATGGAAATATTTATTCGAATAATTATTCATTATTTCCCACTGGCATTTTTTATCAATGATCTGCACTTTTTTCAGATATTTATTATTAAAAATTTATTTATAAATACATTTACATTAATTAATCTCCTATATATATATATATAGTATACTAATAATATATTTAATACGCAAATAATAAACGAAAATAAAGAGAAACACACAAATATCAAATTAAAAACTGAATAATAAATGATGAAACCTGATTCAAACCACTCGGACCTCTGTATTTGGCGCACAGCGTTTTCCAATTTCACACTATCCCCATCGCTTAACAATTCGTCCAATATTTGATAGTTAATGTTTCTCTTTGAATATTACTTCACTATTTATATATTCCATTTTGTTCGGGAGTAATCACTGTTTTCACGTTCTGTATCTATAATATTATATATATAATTTCTAATTTATATATAAGTAATATAGTATAAATATAGATTATATACGATATATATATATATATATTATGAGTAAATACATGTAAAGAAAATTTATGTGCATTTTTGTGATATTGTGTTTTGCCGCACTGTGAACTGTCAAAAGAATTTTGGTGATGTCGATAAAACAGTGTATTTAAGAATTTGGACATTAGAAAAATATTAAATTCGGATTGCTTTAAAAATGGAATAAAAATGTTAATCAATTAAAAAGGAACTACACATAAGGTCAACAAATTTTCATTAACTTACCAACTGCCGTAGCGAAATAAGATAACGCGCCATCCAAGGTTATTATTTTTTTTTATATATATTTATTAATTTTTTGATATTTATTACATTGTAGATATGCCAAACTGCACAGCAGCACAGCAGGTCAGTTGTTTCGACTCCCGGTAGCAGTTAAAATATTTTTTCGTCAATTTAATTTTTCTGTATATATTTTCTAACTGATATAAAAATTTGTTTAAAATTCACAGAAATTCGTTCTGAAATTGCAACTTCACAATAATAATGCGTTTCTTTAATATCATATACATTTATTAATACAGTACCAACCTCTCGGAAAATGAGTTGGTATCATCGGACGGCCAATTCTATCACCGGGCGCGGTCATTGGTCAAATTAAATAGCGCTTCCTCGGCGTCGAGTTTCCTGTTACGCATTTCCATACATTTTCACGAAATCACTTCTACAGATTGCAGGAAAGCGAGAGGAAAGATGTTACCCATCAAAAATGAAGCGGCACTTAATAATTGTACGATATGCATTCCCATATTACTAGTAAATGAACGCACATAGGATTTCAGTGCGGTATTTAACGTATTGACGAAGGCATACAGGACTAATATGTATACTTATCTTAAACGTTTTATTTTTTGCACTAAGTGCTTTATAAATTTTCAATATTCAATTGATCTATATTAAATATTTTTTCTTTAACTTAAAACTATAACTTTCATTTTTATATAACTTTGTTAAATAACTTTATTATTAGTCAATATTATATAATATTTCTTACTATCATGCACATTATACTATTAAGATTACTCAACATAAAAAAATATATTTTCCAGTTCCAAGTACGCGCTTTATAATATAATATAATCAAGATTTCTAGTATGAGATTGTTACGGGATGTGGCCGTGAGAGGCAAGTGAAAACACTGGAAATTAACTACCGATTTATAAATTATTTTAATACATTCACAAATTCACTGGACACGAATTACATTTTAACACTATTATTTTTATTTATCTATTTTTTTACATTTTTGAAATATCACTGTACCTACAAAACGTCTTAAAAGACGTTTTGTAGGTACAGTGATATTTCACAATTTTCACAATTAATGTTGCAATGTTACTACATATCTTTATTGTATAACCAGAAGAGACAGGGAAAAACAATTTAAAGCACATTTATATAAATGAATAATACTAATCTAAATATAGCAAAACTATTCAATCATGATCATTAACGTAATAATACACATCAAATAAATTCATATGTAACTTCTATCGTGTGCTATTAACGACATTCTGAGTTCTGTCACTGATTTTGGAGTCTTTAGTCTAGTCAAACTATTTCGCAATTACCTAATCGCTTCTCTGTCGAACACTTTATTATTGCTTGTTAGAATATTCCCACACAGGTTCGCAGAGAATTCACGTCTATTCGCACGTAGATGATTGCACTTATTTTCAACACCAATTCTTCAAACTTCGCTCAATTTATTGTCACTTATATCATATATGCACTAGCAACACGCCGCATAGTTTGCTAGTCTGTCGCACGTTTAACGTCAAAAAAACAATAACTCGCTCACGGCACCCGCTTTGCTCTTTTATATAAAACATGCTGGTCTCTCGAATTTTCGAGAACTTACTTCGCATTTGTAGTATTCGTCCGACCCTTCCAGTGTCTACGAGAGTACCCTAGATTATTCCGTAGAATCTTAGACGAATCCAGAGTATTTTAAGGCGTTTCAGAGTATCCCATAGTATTGTTGTCTTCGATATATCAGGAGAAATTACGACAGTACGCAATTCCTTCTGTTTATCATCTCGTTAAAATATGTATATTTGTGGCAGAGTGTAGACAACGAATCGTCAGTTTTAATGTTAGGTATTTATATTTCGTATGTATTTGCATAAAATTGAGTTTTAATATTAAACATTGCCCGCCTCGATACAGAATTTTCTAGCGAGTCAATTAAAATTAAAACCTAAAATAAATAAAACTTTAAAAAAAAATGTAAAACATCTTAAGCTTTTAAATAACTCAATATATGAATTGAAATAGTCCAAATTAAAGCCGCTGACGTGAAGGTACATTAAAACAATACATATAATATATATTTCAATGTTGGGTGTAGTAAGTTATGTACTCGTTCTAAGTACTTCACACGAGTAACTGCACTCAAAGAAGACCGGAATTACTTTAGATGGCAAAATGTTTCTTCTTCCGTCCCCCCCCCTCCCCGCCCGCCGCCCGCCGCCCGCCGCCAACCCTTTGCAGCATTTTACTTGTAATTTTAATAAATTCTTCAATCACCCCTTCCTCTCGGCAGCCGGCTGCTAACGAGTTTTGTGCCAAGAACCGTATTCTTATTACTGTTTTAATTGCACTATATTGATGCGCCACAATGAAAACCCACACGCTGCGGGCGCGGCTGGCCCGCGCGCCGTCTCGCTCTCTCCCGGGGTGCGCGGCCTCTCATCCCGGCGGTGTCTCGGCCCCGCCGGCGAGGGGAGAGTTTGTCTTTGAAACCGCCGAGCAGCCGCGGAGGCTACCCATTGTGGTCTTTTGTACCTTTTAAGATAAAGTTTTAATAATTATTTTCAAATTTCTGTTCATTATCCGCGAGTTGAATCGATGCTCGAAGGTAATATCATTAACATTGGAGTGGTCGGAGAGACGGGTATTATATTACGTCGGCGACGGCGGCTGTAATTAAAAAGTAATGAAATCAAACCCACCGCCAGGCTGTCAATACAATCTGCGCGGATTATAATAGTTGATGTTTTTAAAAGTGTGCCTTCGTGAGTATTACTTACTGCTACGCTCTGTCCCGCTTTGTATTAACAGCCTTGCCATATACATACAGTTATTCACACATTTATACACGCCACATCGAACCCTGAACACGTAAAGGCTTCTTCTCCCGGTCGAGTGGAAATTCTTCTTCCTCGCATACCTACGTCGGGGGTTCTTCCATCCACCGACGCGATACATAAATCAAAACTCGCCAAAAATTTGTCATTGGCTCTAATTTTGTAAATATCTCTGTAGGTACACAAAAAACAGAGTTCATATTTAAGGAATTCCTCCGTAATACATTTATGCATTAAATGATATAATTGCAAGTATTTACTGCCCACAACAAAATAAAATACCCGAAGAAACTGTGGTTAATTTGTAAATGTGTACCTATACGTATTGTACGATAACCGATTGTACTGTGCCATGAGTAATAAATCGAACTGTGCAATATTTAGTAAATATTTTGGATTAAACTTCATATTTCACCGATTCAGGATATAAAGGTTAGTACGGATACTCGATAACACGAAAAAATACTAATTTTCAAACGCCCTTTGAACATAATCTATAATACTTACGTAAAAACATATACATTCATGATAAAACAATACCTTGTATACCACACTTTTGTTAAAATCAATTTCTTTTTTATTTAAAATGTGTGAATACGTAATTGGGCAAAAACTCATATCTTAAAAACAATTATTTATGTCTCTTATTCCATAAAAGCAATTCTTCGTATTTTATTTATTGTAAAGAACCTAGGTATTATGCAATTTTTTGCTTCCCCTGTAAAATCTGCACTGAGTGGCTTACGAGGTATTGTTTTAGCATGAGCGATGTATTTTTTGGTAAAGTAGCGCTTTCTAAGGATATGTAGAGCCTTCGCTTAGGAACGTAGCGAAAATGGCCGACTTTTAGACAGTCGGCGCGGTGTCGCGGTATGTTTCAAGGCCGATTTGGACATTATTATTTGAGATATAGAAGTAATATATACCTCATTGTGTAGCTTAAAAAGCATGCTATCCATGCATGGTAATATTGTTTACTTTCGATTAAATTTATTCGAATTGTTAGACAAATTTTGTGAATTGAACAATGACCATTTTTAAGTCATGAAAGTCGGGACACAGGACCATCTCGATCAATGAAATGCACAATAGCAGTTATCTGGGTATTAAGAATCAGAAAAGACCGCCTAAAATATCACCAAAATGGCAACAACGAATCGGGAAACATCGAAAGTAATGATGGAAGACTTTAAAACCACCAATAGACGCAAATAGTTAAACAAATAAGTTGAACATTGCAAGATAGTTGAGAACTCTTACACAAAAGTTTCTGACATTCATAAAAACCTGAAAATAATATCTTTATTTTACTAGTTAGTATGTATGTATGTGAATGTAAAATTAATATTTCCCATTCACTCAAAATATGAGACATAAGAATGTTTTTCTTCTTCGTAAATTATTGTGAGTATACGTAAATTGCATACTATTTTAAATAAAAATAATCATTGATGTCCATAATCTCTGAGTTATATTTATATGAGTTTTTCACTATCTGAGATTCGAGATCGGGATTCTACTGAATTTGTCTTTCGATGCATGGAGTTGGTCACAATCCATGATTGCAACCAAAGAAATTTTATGAATAATTTAACCTAATTTAATTTACCTTTCTAACTCCAGGTGGCGCTATTGGGTCCATAAGATCAGACAGATTTTCATCCTATAAGTAATTATAACAATCGGTATAGGTGTTCTTGACGGTTGATTAAGTGTGGGATATAAAAGCATAGGCAGCCATATCCAAAAAAAATTAAAGCAGTCATTCAGTGTTACTAATTTACTAGCTGTAACCCGTCGAAAAGTTACGGTATTTTTACATGTCGGTTCCCAAGGAATGAGTATTTATTTATTTGTTTAAAAAAACGGTTAAAAAAGTTAAATAAATACTAAAAAAAATATTTTTTTAAATCTACAAAAAAATTAATAAAATAAAAATTTACTATAAAGAAGTTACGGACGTTACACAAAGTAACGATGGCGGATCAACAGACGGACAGAAAACTAAATTATTATAATTGGGATAGTGTATCGAATTCGAAATTATATACAAAATATAGCCTACACTACACTACTACAGAAAACATGATTTTGGAAGGGATAGATACATAAAATAAATTAACTAACGTATACATTAGTTATCATTCATTGATGTTTTATTTTTTGAATATTACTGCCTTTGCTTTTATACCCCAAAAGTAATTTAGATATATTTTTCTATTCGGCACAGTAATGAAATTTATCCGATTAAAAGATTACCTTCTCGAGCAGAATGTCTCCACAATATTGTTTATTCAGTTCTCCTGGGAAAAATATTTAAGACATTCAATAAACTAGAAATAATTCAAATTCTAATTAAATATCCATTATGACACCGGAGTCATTGCCACAAAGGAGACGGCGGTTTAGGCGTCTTTCTCCCTTCGTAAAAATAATCGGGGGGGGGTGGCTTATCTGCGCACGCCAGGGGAGGCGCGTGGGGGCGCTGCGCTGGTCCATCGACTCAACTTAAATTAATATCACCGCAGATTGCAGCCATCACGAAGGTAACACATTTCATCCCCAAATAAAGAAGGCTGTCCTCCATTCGAGGAATAATTAATAAATAATTCAATTAAACAGTCTTTAAAACGTGTCTCGTTATTAATATGTGCATCTATTGCATTTAATAAATTTCCATTTTATTTTGTTTTTCTTAAAGGAATTTACATTTATAACAAATATTTATTTATATTTTTACTTTGGACACTTATAAAATATGGATATTCACAATTTATAAAAATTATAACAAATATATATGTATATGTTTACTTTGGACACTAATAAAATATGGATATTCACAATTTATAAAAATTTTGCACTAATTCATACTTTATGTACTTTTTTATTTTTATTTTACATTTTTTTTTTTAAATAGAGATGTGAACACGGAATACGTGTCACATCAATATTCTTACTATTTTCAAACTAAGCTAAACACTTGTGCTATGAAAATAGGACTAACTTGCTAGTCTGGAGTGAGGTTCGAACCCGCGACCTTTGGATCACGAGGCCAGTGTCCTAACCACAAGACCAACAAGCTACATTAAATGTACATTTACTTTCTTCAAATCACTTCACTTCAAAAATAAATAAAAATTTCACTCTTAGAGGAGAGGAAATGATGGAAGAAATGGTGAACGTAGTCATGACATAAAGAATCCTTAAACCTGCCAACGACAGGTCGTAAGCCCTGTGCCTTCCATATCTTCCCTACTCCGCCGGGGTTTGAGGACTGGCGCCTTTCAGGTGAGACTGCGGAGGCTAATTCTCACAATCCTTTAGTATATTTAAACGTATTTCTGAATTTTATATATTTTATTTTTATTAAATCCTTTATCGTTACTGTATTTTTAATTTTTAATTTTTTTATTTATTAAATTTTCTAAAATAATATTAACAGTTGTATATACTAAATATATGCCTGATTATTTATCTGTGCTTTAACCATAATTATGTAAACGATATCCTTCTCTAAGCCTGAGAATCTATCTCCTATAGAGATTTGGTACGTTTTGTAAAAATATTGATTTGTAAACATTTCATTATGGTATACCTATAAGAATTTGTAGCCGTTGTATCAGAGCAATACAATACTTTTAATATCCCCACCAAACAACAGCTAACTGCAAAAATTATTTAAATAAATACTTTTGTGCAAGACTTACTACAACATACTTGTTTGTGAATATTTTAAGGCTGATCCAATAGAAAATGATTGCAACTCATATTTTAAATCACTTTAAAAAATCAAATTACGTTATAATCAAGTTCATAAACGATCTTATCATACGCATTGTAGTCTCGGAAGTATGGCAGAATACATTCACACCAGTTTTCATTTTTTTTGATAGGTTTCTAACGCCAGATATCGTAGCTGCACTGAAGATCGCTTGACTATGTTGGGCCTAACATGTTCGTAGAATGCCTCCTTCATGGTAAGATATGGCCCTGTATCAGTAACCCCATGGGACGTGACCATGGGGAAGACTTCGATGAAGATGAGGCGATATTATCGAAAGAAGCGAGGAAACTTGTTGTACACGTTTGGAGGGCTTCCTACAAGAAAAGTCAGTGGCGAAAACAAAGCATATTTGGCGAAGGTCTACAATGGAACTTCTCTATGATGACGATAAATGTATACGTTAGTTAGTTTTAATTAAATGTGCAATAAATAAGGGAATTTATTAACTTAAATAACAGGTGCACACATATTTATCTGTGTGTTTTTTTCTGGTTTGGTTTTATGGTGGCTTATGTGTGTAGTCAAAACTTTCACAGCTCATTTATAGTAATATTGTTGGTTTGGTTTGCTCACGTCTTAATTTTATTAAATGTATTGTAAAGTATAGACTACCAAATTTCAATTACAGTTGCAAAAATTATGCCAGTTTTTTAATCACATTTTGATATCGAATGTAAAATCTTGTTAATAATAAATTTAACTTTATTTTGATATTTGAAATATAATTTTCTTCTAGTGAAGTCATGTTCATATAATAAAATATAAATAAAATACTACTGACCATATACAAAAAATATTTACATAATATCCGTGAAATGCCAGTACGATATTCAAGTGATTTTACTTTAAATACAATCAAAGAATAAACATATGCCTGGCAAATAATAGTCTTCTACAAGTACAAACCAAATAATTCTTCGCTACTCCGTAGATTACTAAAATAAATATATTTGGAATGATCTAATATAAGGCAACCCTGCATCGTTGTGAAATAAATGTGATCTCTGTCTGTGGCACTTATGATAATATTAGTGTAAAACAAGGTTTGCACTGCTGAAACTTTTATTTTTAGAGCCTATTTCATACCTACGCAATATTTATATAATTGTCGCAAAGGACTATGAGGCCAGTTTTAAAAATAACAGCATGAACGGCTTCTTCAAATAAAATTCACTTTAAAAAAATGTACCACCATAAATAAGATATACCTAGACAACAAGAATTGCGATAATCTCAAACAAAAGGAGAAAGAGTGACCGAAAACTCCGTAGGCCTTTTTAGTCTTGTGTTACATTGAGTTTAAGTATATTTATTAA
Organism: Agrypnia vestita; assembly: GCA_016648135.1. NCBI lineage: Eukaryota > Metazoa > Arthropoda > Insecta > Trichoptera > Phryganeidae > Agrypnia > Agrypnia vestita. Next base: position 37,070 of record JADDOH010004862.1, read on the forward strand.
TCATTTAACAATATATATATATATATAGTACTTAAAAATTGTTTACAAAACACGAATGCCAAAGAACAATCCCTCGCAAGTTTCTGGGTTCTGTTTTTAATTATTTCTTTAAAGGCGAGTCTCCTTATTAATTGTGTCAATAATACTTTTCTCGCCTTATTTTTTCACTGCGGAGGTCGCTAACTTGATTTGGCAAAAGGTGCGCCCTGCGAGTTGTTTACCCTTCTTTTCGCTAGAAATTAGATTCATTAGGGCGGCCCACTCCCGGGGGAGGCTTTTCTTAACACCGCCATAAAAACGTCAAAGCAATTAAAACGCGCTCCACTAATCACAGAAAAGCAAATGAATACATTTACTGGTAAATTTAATCGTGCAACTTTATTTTTCATCTCATTTGTTGGACCTGGTAAGATGAATTTTAAAATGACTTAATTGGATTTAATTTTTTTAAATGGAGACTGAAAAGCTCCTTTAATTACTGAAATATACTGTTGACTTGTTGTAATAAAATAAAACACCATAAACAGTAGCGAGTCAATAAAAATTCAAGAGCTGGATATAAACAATCATCACAAATCAAAAAAAATTATCACGTGTAATGGAAAATGTGATTAAAAGAACTTGTTTTTTGCAGCGTCTGTATGCGACCATTTGTCCGATATTATTTATCCATTAATATTAAAAATTAATTACTATTTACAAATAATAAGTAATTAAAATATTGAAATATATTGACGGGGTCCGATGATCACACTCAAGAAATCTATTTGCAAATTTTTTTTTGAACTTTTCTGAGATACAAATCAAATTTATTTATTAAACCAAACTCTTATATATTTTTTTTTATTAAATTTATTTGATAAATGTAAAAACTCAAGAGTGGCTGTTTCCAATATAATATAATTAATACACATTTATATTACACACTTACCCACTTTTAAATGAGAATTTATTATTGTGTTTAAAATTTATTTATTTTTTATTTCCCCCTTTTCACATATAATAGAATCTTATAGATAAATTAGCGCTACAACTGATATTCTTCCATGTTTTTCTTTAAACTGAATGTCTGAAGATCATTTTAATGTGCTTTTAAGATAAGAAGTTTCTACGTCTTGTATGAATGATTTCATTTTATCTTTCTCTACGAATTCATCCGGAAATATGTCTAAGAGAGAACGTACATCGAGGAAATATGTAGTAAAATAATGAAGTTTCAGACACATGTTTGTCATAAATCTCAGTTCTGTGAACAAGAATTGCTTTTTTTCATCTGAATATGATATGTGTTGTGATACAAAATACACTACAGCTAAAGTATTTATTCTTACATGTGATTAAATCCCCTAGTAAACAAGACGCATTTTTACATTAGTATTTTATTTACATTAACATATTTTTACATTACATATTTTACATTAGATGTTTTTTTTTAATTTTGTTCCAAACCGAGTCTTTTAAGTAAAACGTCTTCTTGTAATAAACCGTGACTTATTTACTAAGACATTATTCTATTTAAGAATATTTTGTTCCATCGTTCCATAATTATTTTTAAATTTATAAGCTTAATACAAGGCGTCCGTATTGGCACCGGTCATGGCGCCAGATAGTTGTCAAAAAATTTACGTTAAATCTTGTCTTTATATTTTGGTGGTCTGTGCACTTTTGGAATATCAGTCTGTCAAATCATCATATACTCAATACGGCAGAAGAAGGTACGCTTGAAATGGTCGTGTTACTTAGTACCGTGACTAATGCAGAATAAGTCCCTCAGCCTTCCACAAGACGTTCCATCCGCGGATGACGCGAACCTCATGTTGATGGGTCGCGAACCGGATTTTGTCTTCCAAAAAAAATTATTAAAACGAAGATTATGCGGGTGTTCAATTTATCACAATTAGCTAACACCAGTCACTTTTTTTTATATCGATTCGCAAATTTTCTTGCCGACGAAAATCTACATTTTCAACTTAATATTAATTTGTTACATAAAATTTAGTATTTTTAGGAAATTTCAAAGGTTATTATAAGAAGGAAGTTAATTATTCAACTAAATTTTAGACATTTATACGTTGTATGCGTATCTACAATTGTATTTGGAATGGTTTTTTTTTAAATAATATTGATTCACTTCCTAACATACTAACTAATATCACACTCTTCTATCCTAGCACACCACTTTTTCTTCATCCACACCCATACATCTTCTCATGCAGTCACCAATTGTTGAAGCCCCTAACAGAGTCATCCACCAATACATAATTTATCTTATCTTACTCGTTCGTAGCAAATGCCTTCTTATCCTGCTACCTTCAACACTCACCTTATATATTTTCTATACCATCCTCTCCTTCCTCATACATTCCACATAAATAAACCATCTCAGTTACCCTTTCTATATTCTATCTACTACACTGACAAACGCAGATTTACCAACGAGTGCCTAAAATACCACAATTCCACCGCATTCAGTCTAGTTTCATTATTTTTTGCTTAGAATTGGCAAGCAAAAACTCCAAAACTCTTCCGTGATAATTACTTGTACAAATAGCAAATGTCGTCTTATTCTTTCATTTTGAACATAAAATATTCTCTACACTTTGGGTGATATGTTAGCACTTAAGGTGATAAGGGACATATTTTTTTTATTTTATTTATATTTCTGTCCTATCTTCTGTAAAAAATATTGGAATATCATGAAAGTAACTTATATCGAAAATTAAAAATTCATTCGTTTTGATACAATTCAAATAAAATAATTAAAGCTTTGCCAAAAAACCGATTAAAATTTCTGAACGGTTTTAATCTTTTTATTTGACTTGTAAACTATCAAAACGAATGAATTTTTAATATTCGATAAAAGTCACGTTCATGATATTCCAACGTTTTACAAAAGATAGATCGTAAATATTTGAAAAAATGCTAACTTTGATGTTTCTTCTAAACTTTGACCTCCTTAACTTTGATTTCACTGAAAATATAATAAGTCTTCTTTGCTCAATTTTGAATAGAAAATATTAAATTCAAATAAAATACAAATCACCTTGTTTTAACCACTTTATTAGATATAAAATCTACATTTTTCGAGAACAATGTTCTCTTCTTCAAACAATCAATTCAATTCAAAGACTTCCATTCCTACTTTCCCTAAAAAATATATAATTTCGTCTATTTGAGACATCTATAATATACTATCTGTTCATACCCGGCGTTGCACGGGTTAAGGATTAAGTTTAAAATAAATTTAACGTATAGATTTGCATCGATAACGTATAGATAGGTATAGATTTGCATCGAAAATATATCAAGGGGAAGGGAAAGGGTAAAATAATAGGGGGGATATGTCACTAAAGAATAATTTTGCAAATTTTAAGTACCATTGGTAGAACGGTACAGATATGCATCTAAAATATATCAGAGGGTGGGTAAAAGGAAAAAGGGAGGGAAGAAATGTCACTTTTGTTACCCGCCGGGTCCTAATGAATAAGTTTCCAAATTTTGTGTCCGATCGGTCAAACGGTACAGTTCTGCATCAAAAATATATCAGGGTAGGGGAAGGGTTAAAAGAATCGGGGGAAATGTCGCACATAATACCCGCCGAGACCTTACGAATAAGTTAACAAATTTTGAGTCCGATCGGGCAAACGGCACAGATTTGTATCGAAAACATATTAGGGAAGGGGAAGGGTTAATAGGGGGAAAATTTTGCAGTTTTAAACGCCGAGTCCTTAAAAATAAGTTTCCAAATTTTGAGTCCGATCGGTCAGGTAAAACGGTACAGATTTGCATCGAAAATATATCAGCGGAGGGGAAGGGTTGAAAGAATAGGGGAGAAATGTGAAATATGCTACTCGCCGGTTCCATAAGAATAAGTTTCCAAATTTTGAGTCCGATCGGTCAAACGGTGCAGATTTGCATCGAAAATGTGTCAGGGGGTGGGGAAGGGGTAAGAAAATAGGGGGGAAATGGTGCCTATGTTACCTGCCGAGTCCTAAAGAATAAGTTTCCAAATATTGAGACCGATCGGTCGAACGGTTCAGATTCGCATCGAAAATAGGTCAGGGGGAGAGGAAGGAGTAAGAGAACAGGGGGAAAATGTTGCCTATGTTACCTGCCGAGTCGTAAAGAATAAGTTTCTAAATTTTGAGTCCAATCGGTTGAACGGTTCAGATTCGCATCGAAAATAGATCAGGGGGAGAGGAAGGGGTAAGAGAACAGGGGGGAAATGTTGCCTATGTTACTTGCCGGGTCCTAAAGCATAAGTATGTAAAATTTGAATCGAATCAGACAAACGGTGTGGATTTGTATAGAGAACAGACAGACAGACAGACAGAGAGACAGACATTGAGTTTTATAGGTATAGATCTTGATCAAAAATGTCCCCTGGGAAAAAATCCAATACCGCGTTCTTCAAAATTAGAACAATCTCAAAAAATTCTGAACTTAAATGTATTGGCCTAATAAATAGGTCACATTTTATACAAAAAGACGTTTTTATTTGAAAAGAAATAAAAAAACAGTGTGTAATGTAAAAAATTTGTTTACAATAATAAATACTGTAACTGCATTATAAATGTGTCATATTCCACGGCGTCCCAGTCTCCTCGCCTAAAAACGAGGTTAAACTTTTATACTCCGTTCCATAACAAACAATTGTCTTTTCAGGAATAATTTTCAAGTGATCAATTATATAACAAATATTGTGGCGGTTTTTTTTCTAGACGCCTCAAATAGTAGCAATAGTCGAATCTTGATATCGCGACTTGACGCGTCACCGCCTTGTGCAGCTCAACTCCCGCCGCCGCCCGCCGTGCAGTAGCTACTCAGTACTCAGTGCGCGCTCAGCTAAACAATGGTCCCTGATTCCTGCCGCGCTCCCGGCCGCGTCCCGCAATTCCAACAATAGTGGTTGTTGCACTGTCATCACTGCGCAATCCTTTAACTTGTCAGCTGAAATCATCATTCTCTGTCCGAAGCCGAGCCCGGAATTGCCATTTAAAATGGATCAAGTCATGCCTGAGAAAGTTTTAATTTCGGGAGGGATGTATTGTTCACTTTTCAGTTTGACGGCTTTGCGTGCAAGAGTGTACGCAATGTGCGAATACATTTTATCGCCTACACACTGAAAAATTAATATCATTGTCATTGTCACTGGGAGAAACAAAAATCTCACAAAATATTTTCAGCTCTTGTACGGCAATCTGCCTCGCATTACCTTGTTAAAAAAACTGTTTTCAACATTTGCAAGGTTTTAATCTTGTTATTCGACTTGTATTGAAACGAATGAATTTTTCGTAATCGTTGTAAGTTACAATAATGATAGTTTAACTTAATAAATATTGAAAAAAAATGAAAACTTTGATATTGCGTAACTATCTCCAACTATTCATATTAGGTCTATATTTTCTACTTATTATCAAGGCTGGAATGAGACACCTGTTTATTATCCGTGTCATCTATTTACCAGTACCTTCATTAGGCAATGAAATCATTTTCGTACAAAGTACCATAACTATCCATGCATAATTTTACGAAAAAATATTAATGTGATAAAACGTGACACTTATTTTATTAAATTATTTATTTATTAAAATCATTCAATCATAAATCAGGAATCATCTTCACCTAATCTATCGTAGCCAATTATTATTATTCCGTTTGAATAATAGGTCATAAATTTGCGACTGTCCTGGATTATTTAAAAAAAAATTAATAGCTAATCCGGGGAAAACACGTTGATGATTCTAAATTAATGACCAATTATTGCATATTAAGCAAAAAATATTTTTCAGTCAGCAGTCTCGATAAATAAAAAAATAATTTCGAAACCTTGCGGTTGAATCGTGAACCTACAATACAATTTAGTTCAAATAAATCCCTACAGATGGGAGCGCAGGTAAAAGTTTATTAAAATGGTAAAATTTCACGATTCATATAATATATAAATATCAACGATTAAAAATTAAATGTTGTATACAGATTTTAATTTTGAAATAAATGAAAATAATTAGAGGATATCAAAATCTTGATGAGCTACTATTTTTATTCTTTTTCATATTCTATGTTAGTACAAAGCTTGGTAAAAATCTGACTCAATCACTTTTTCCAAATTAATTAATTAGCAAATATACATCGTTTTATCAGACCATATTAACAACATGTAATATTCTGTAATATTAAAACATAATTATCATCACCAAAAATGGCCCTACAATCCCTAATAGGTCTTAGTATCCCATTGATATCCTCCATTCATTTCCATTACAATTTCTTTCGTATCAGCAAGACATGCCGTTGTCAAAGATGGAGTGACATTCTCACTCCATCTTTGATATTGTCTTCCCAAGCTGCTGCACTCTATTGGTCTCGTGGTCTGCAATGTCTTCATTAATGTGCCTCTCCACATGCAGAAGTCGGCTCCAACCACCGAAGTGTTGCTATTTGAGACGCTTATCTCATCAAACCTATAGATCTCATTGTTGTAGTATCCAAGTATTTTTAACGTTTTATCTAACTATTTTATTATAAATTCGCATCTACGTTTAAAACGTTGGCATACGGGTGTAGCCTAATAATGCTAGCATTATAATTATAACTGTGTATTATAATGCTATTTTAATTGTGTTACTTGCTCTATGCCTTCAAAGTGTGGTTTTGACGTCTTTATACCTACCAAGAACTGCAAGAACTCCATGAACGAACGCTGCTTTTCTTTTATTCAAGAACTAAGTTCTAATGAAAAACTTTCCACAAAACGCAGGAAAATAGTTCTTTAATACTTCTGACATGTTGCAATAAGTGATAAAAACAACCTGGAGAATTAAGTAATCATAGTGTAGCTACAGGTCCACTCATCACGGAGCTCCAATTATTTTTACAGTGAGCTGATAAAGGCTAATTTTTATCTCCTGGCTAATACGTGTTACGTTCTTTCCACTAACTTAATATTCTGAATATAAGATATATAAGATCAGAATATCATTTACGAAGAAAGAACACCGGATTGCCTAAATAAAGGAAGAGGATAAAACTAAATATAATAAAGAAAGCAGGGTGAGTTGGAGAGTTGTTACAGGAGTTGGGCTGCGAAGCGCGCTTGTGAAGAAAGTCCATAAGAAAGTAGAAAATAATTGTGCCAAAATATTGTCAAAGTCATTTCAGAAATCTCATTAAGTTGATGCCCAGCTGTCGGAGAGAGATTACGTTAGGTACCGGGAGCGCAGAGGAAACTTCCAGCAATGGCATCTTGTGCCGTCCATACTTTAGAAGTGTAATCTTGAATCAATAATTCAGCGGTTTTATTTACGCAACGGAGGCTGTGGCGGCCGCGGGGTCATAAAACGAGGCGGGGCGGGGCGGATTGCCTCTCACGGAAACTCCTCAAATAAGGGTGTCGCAGGAATACTTTACAACAAAAGAACATATTTTGAAAGCAAAATCCACAAGTACGGTAGCTGGATACTGCGCGCGCTTTCATACAAAAGGCGACATTTTTGAGTTATTTACTTATTCCTCAAATCCAATTATTATTAGTTTTGTATCGAAGTAGTCTGCTAAAGAGAATTTAATTTAAACATATTTTTCTCTACGTGAGTTAAACATAAAATATCAACCAATGAAGTAATGCTGAAGTGATAATAATTAATTTGTGATAATTATTCTTTGACTTTATGATAATGAATTTAAAGTGAAATATAAACTAACACTACAATTATTTATTAGATTTTTATACAAACTCAAATGGTTACATAAACAAAGTTAAAAATAATATGATTATAATTATTTAAGTTTAAAAAATATATTAATGTGATGAAATTCAAAAAATTAATTCGGTTGACTAAAATTAATTTGTAATGATAATGCTTTAATAATAAATTACAGGCGTTCCATTACAGCCATTAGGGTTTAGAGAGTAAATGTGCTAAATTGGTACAAGCAGATAGATCGTGGGATGCGCACCGGTGATTATATTTTCATGAGAATCCTAAAGTGCATCTGAGGAAATTTCTAAAATGATGCCTTTCAATATGATGTACATTTATATTTGGAGAAAGAGTTGTGTAGCCAAAATGATGGACGACGGTGCCTATGTTTTATCCAGGGTCCTAAACAGTAGGTAGGCAAATGTAGTTCAGATCGGTCAAGGGAATTATCGCATTGTTTATAGAACATTCGGACAACACACCTACATTCATTATTATATGCAGAAATGAAATTTATAACATTGATAATAGTGATAAGTAGTTTTTAGTACGTAGAAAACTCAAGCTAACAAATCCTAGTAATTTTTTTCCAAAAAGTAATTTCAATGCATTTTCTAATGATTTATGAAACATAGGATAGGACACATCATTCAAATGAGATTTGAAATATATAATTCTTAATAATAATGCATATTATTATTATTACATAACGACGTTATTTATTGTTCATTTACACGTACGCAACTTAAATAACATTTATGTCCCACATATTACATTTTAACACGTGTCCGACTTCGTGTAAAAAGAAAAAGAAAATGTGGTGGAAATATATTTTTTGCCAATTTAATTTTCTCCGCAACCGAGGACTTGGTAACAAAATAAAACAATACGCGATAGGAACGAGGAACTCAAATTTGCGAGTGTGTTTGTACTAGAATGAAACGATCATTCCTCTACACACAGCTGCCGTTACAAGTACGGCACCGTAGCGCCGTGGACCAACACAGTGGTCGTGAAATGTGCCTTCATTTATTTATTTAAATTTTACAAAATACTAGCGGCCCGTACCCGGCGCTGCCCGGGTAACATGTTTAGTTAAAAATAAGTTTGCAGGTGGGTGCCATGTTTTGAAAATCCTCTAAATAATAACGATATTTCCATTTTGATCAAGGATGTATGAGAAGTCTGGGAGAGTAGTGTGAAGTGACTATTTTCTTCAGGGTTGTAAAATACGACTAAAAAAAATTACTTTATATCTGTAATTATACTTAATATCTGTATAGGTTGTTCATGTGCACCATTGTATTTTATTTTTGAAACACAAGCAAATGTAAAGAATACTAATTACAAAGAAAAATAAACCAATTTTTAAAAAAATAATTATTCTGTGTTAGTTTCTGTGTCAAGCGTAACTTGGAGAAAAAATAATTTGATATATTTGTCCAAGTTTGATTCCTGGGGGGATAACAACACATCGATATAATTTTTTCCAAGCTTGTGTGTTTTTCAATGTCCATCCCTATCAGTCATGTCAATGATATTGTAGTATTGAAAATCAATTTCGTTTATACAAAATTCTTTAGTTGTTTTAAATGATCTATAAATTATGGCCAAGCACAAAGGTAACACTATAAATATCCAAAATATTTATTATAAGAATGTTCTTAGACTTAATTCTACTAATTTTATTTATGATTAACTGTATTTTAATGATAGCTACGACATGATAATTTCGTTGTCTATCCGCCTGTCCGTCCGTCCATCCATCCATCCATCCATCAGTCTGTCTGTCTGCCCCCGTAACTTCGTGTAACGTCCGTAATTTTGTTCGAAATCATGGCTAAAAAAATGAAATTAAACTGCCGGAGATGGGGCTTGAACCTCGGGCCAGCAAACCCGAACCGGCCGCTCAACGCACGTTGAGCGGTCGGTTCGGTTTTGCAGCCGGTTCGGAGATCAGAGATCCGCCTCTCCGTGGACCACCAAAAATATGCTATTAATATGTACTAGGGCTTAGCAAAGATGCGAACCAATGTTCCATCATTATTCACAGGTTGCAGATAGGAAGTTATATAATTTTGTGGATAATTCAATTTGTTGAAGCTGATTTATTTATTTGAATTAATTATTGAATTTTAAATTATTGAATTTTAAATTACTTAAAAAGTAAAAATATAAGAAAATAAACTATGCCTAGCTTTTCTTAATAATGTTAAGTTGGTTTTTGGATATTAATTATACACACTTTTTATTTCTGATTTAATCGAAAATAACGAATCATTAAATTTGGAATATATATACATAAATTGTAACAAATTATTTTCATTAATTTGGCTCTGTTTGATAATTCATTAAATATGACATATTTTTTCCTAAAAAAATAAAAATAAAAGTATTTTGCACTAGTATTGGTTTGGCCCCACCGACCCCGAGAACCGTATTTTTCGTAAGTCTACGTAAGAGCGTACCTCGGACTCCGTTCTCGTATTGCCCGCCTACGTGCCCCGCACACACACACACACAGGCGGCACGGACGGAGGCGGTGGGGGGAAGTGAGATGGTGAAGGTGAATGCATATCTCAGTAGCGTCTGAGCGAATTGAGAATATATCCCCGGGTCTAGGGTTACCCTACCAAATAAGTGCATCGAATTGATTTTTTTTCAAATTCGTAGAATTTTTTACCTTTTATCTAATATGCATGTTAAAAATATGTTAGTACTCATCTTAAAACATTCGTTCATACCCATAAAGACATTCTCATATTTTTCACAGTAGAATTTTATTAATGTATGCATAATGGAGCATAATGGAGGAGAGAAGGAGGGAACACAAGCACGTATAACATCCACGCGGTCTATAAATAATATATTTTACGATGTACCATGTTTATACAAACAAATTACTAATTACCTTAAATTTTGAAATATTTCTTCGACTTTGTACGGTGCATGTTATTGGTGCATGATTTTGTAATTATGCATTGTAATCCAAATTTTTTTATGCAATGTACAGTACTATATTAATTAAAATAAAAATAAAATAAAATAAATAAAAATAGACTACAAATTTCCATAGCAGGAGGCACATGGAAAAAATTGTTTACAGAACAAACCTGGATTGTAACAGGTCATTTACCTACAATTTTCAAAAGCGATCTTTCGGTGTGTCTTAATTAAAATATGCTAAAATGTTTAAGGCTGCGAATAAAAAAAGCCTCTAAAAAGTACCTCACAAGAGGATTGTAAACAGACATTCAAATATAATTATTTGCCCATATATATTAGCCCACATAACATTATGTGTGGAATTAAATAATTAAGATAAATAAATAAATAAATCAAATAAATATGTGTTGGGTATCGAAGAGACAGGAACAGAAACGCGTGATCGTTGATATAATTATTTACACCTAGAAAATGGAAAAGCAATGAGCATACCACATCCGTCGGAAGATGGACAATCTCTGGATAAATACAATCATCCAATGGAACTCATGGAAAATCAGGAGTCAGACAGGCCGCCCTAAAACGCACTGGCCAGAAATTAAAATTCTGAGAAAATAATGTGCAACAAGTGACAATGGACAGAGGAACTTGGGAATGCCTTTATCCAGCAGTGAAAAAATATATTTTTGATGCTGTTACGATGAAGAAGGAAGCGAGCAGAAGCTTCTAAATTTTTTAAAACAGTTTTCTAATAATTTAGAAAACTGTAGAATCGGCCCGGAATACTTTCGCCGAAAACTAAAAAACTGAGAAAGTAATTCATTTATTTTTATTTTAAAATGCGTTTTTTCATATTAAAAATTGTATTTACATCCGAATGCACAACGTAAATTCATGTACGTTTACGTTCTGGCAGCCCTACGGGGAGCAGTGCTCGTGGCTCGGTACATGGTCCTCTCCGGGTCGATACTCCCGGAGGCTGTGGGTGAGCCTCCCGCCGCCCCTCGTCCCCACCCCACCCCACCCCACCACACCTCTCGCAACCCCCACACCCCCGCCCCCGTCCTACAGAGATATCGCGTAGAGTTCGATTGTCTGCGGATATTGTATGAATAGATTCTTACATGTATATTTCACACACATCTATAAGGATTCATTTATATTAATTTTGTTTTTAAATATATGCAGTTGAAAACAAAAGAACTTGAGCATATATTATTTAATTTAATGTAAATCTTCACGATTCGGATTTATAAACTTGAAATTATGCCTTATCCATACATCTCATGAGTGATATCAATAAGATTCTTAACAAACTCGTTATTGTATATATTAATTGTTCAAGTTTTTAAAAACATACGACAGTATTTATACAAATACTTATTTGAAGTAATGTGTGTATGTTTGTTTTTTTGTATACAATAATAAATGTATTTTTCATTCATTTTAAGATAAGGTTCTATTACGTATATAAATCTTGGATGTATTATTCATTTATTTTTACATCCAGTCCTTACATAAGACTTTGAACACCCCGCTATTTACACGACTGTCTTACAACCAGAATGCACGTTCCGACACGTACCCAATCTCTCTCAAAAGCTCCAAAACCGGTCTGCAATAGAGCCTTAACTCCCACGCTAGCACATAAAGCCTCCGCAGACGCATACAGCCTTACGAACAGGCACAAAGCAAATACTGCAATAGTAGATATCATTCCATTGGACGGGAGAGAAACGTAGACCCCTCCCAGTTACATTCGTAATATCTACGACTGTAGAGGCTTATTGCTGCGAGAGCGGGACGGCCTGCGGCGCTACGCAGCCATTGGGCCCAGCCGCACAGACGCACAAATGCCATTTTTTCCATCCCTACGTAGAAATGTACGAATGTCTGTTTGTATGACGATTGTACGGTTTAGTGAGGTTCGCCCATTCACGGGATAGGCTGCTCGCGTCAGCCCGTTACGTTCTACGTTGTTCGGCGCAGGGTCACGTTTTCACGGTTTGCCGTTTAGCTGGTGATAAATTGTATATTTTGGTGTATATGGATACGTTTCCCTATTATTCTTTTCCGGTTTACAAAATTTTCCCTTCTTTTAACTCTTTATTTTGGATGTGGGGGATGTTTATCCATAACATTTATGTGTATACGAGCACACGTAGGTAGAAAATGTATAATAATTTTATACTTTTTCAAATGCGGTTTCAAAGCATTCGGATCAACAAATTAACAACTTCAGGAACTTAAGCATTTATTATGCAGAACAAATAGTTCATTGATGAGATATACTATTATACTAAAACACTTAAATGAAAAGTAAAAAAATAAAAATTGTATTTTCATTAAAATGTACATACACATACCTTCAAGTATACGAATAAATTAAATTACAGGTTTAAATACACATTTTTAAGATCTACAGTATAATAGAAGATAAAATTCGTATTTTAAGCTGTACAGTAAAAAAGTCCAAATAAAAGAAGTTACGTATGATATTTTTAAAAAATCCTACGTAAATCTTTAAGTATTATTTATTTATGTCTGTACTATTTTCTCATTAAATCATTTACATTAACTGTTAAGTAAAATAAGTCTTACATACATATGAAATACTAAGCAATAAATTATGAGATAACATAAAACAATACTTTCATTTCGACCTACCGACATGCCTCATCCACTTTCGTCCATCTTCTCGTATATGCTTGTCCGAAATGTAAATCGATGAATACCAATACATACATTTCAGAAAAATTGTTTGTACAATAGTTAGAACTAACACTTTACAACTTATGTACATTGTGTTTTTATATATTAATTTGTATGCATTTTAACACCTCATCTTTCAGAAATCGTTTCGACAAATGAGGTACTTTTATTAATTTTGACTGCACAATAAAAATTCTATCATTAATTTTAATAATTAATTTCATCATAAAATAATAATAATTCGTTATACCCAGATATCATAATGTAGGGAATTTAAAATATAACTGATACATCAGGTTAGGGAAAGATGTCATTTTTGTAAAAGCGAATTAATTATATTAGGGTGGGAGAAAATTTTTTTTTGCACTTTTTTTAGGGGCACAGCAATATAAAAGAGTTAAACGGTCTTAAAATAACATGTGTAGAATATTATCACATTCCGATAAGTTTACATGAATCCGAATTGATAACTTAGTGTTATTCAATTGTTTTTAGAGGTAAGCTCCAATACGGTTCCAACCGGTAGTCGTTACATTTTTTGACACATGTGCAATTTTTCTACTGAGATTGTCATAACATTTTGGTAGCAAAAATTGAATGGTCAAGAGCTTCCTTTCCTATCGTCCAACATATGTTGCTGAAGGATTTTCTCGTTTTTAATGAACAACTTTTTAAAAGAAAATTAAACCGATTTCAAACAAAAACTCAGAACCTTAAAACACTATAAATTGAAAAAAAAATACATATATTTTTTTTTAATTTCAAGAATAAAAATGCGCATTTTTTTCTAACTAATTAAATCAAAAACTTGCTACTTACTTATTCTCAATAATATTCTAAATGAACCGACATACAGTATTATTTTACTTAGCAATCAAGTTATTTTGTTTATAAATTATAGTGATTTATTGTTGTTTATTTATTTTTCTCGTTATTTTTGGTTTGGCACCGACTTCAAACAGATCACACGTTATAATGATATTTTATTTAAATTAATAGGTAATTAGGTTTAGATAAGAATTGTCTCATTGTAATTTTGTAAATAAATCATTACAATTTGTAAACACAAAAACTTGCCAAGTGAAATAATATTGTATGTAGGTTCATTTAGAATATTATTGAGAATAGGTATTTAAATGAGAATAAAAATCGCACATTTTTATTCTTTGAATTAAATTAATAATTTAGTTTATTTTTCACTTTATAGTGTTTTTAGGTAGTGAGTTTTTGTTTGAAGTTGGTTTAATTTTTTTTTTGGTTTGTTTATTTTTCCATTTCTAGGCTTTTTCGTGTATTTTCTTTCCTACATAATACATATTTTACCGGCAACTAAAAGCAATCTAACTCCTTACCGTTATTGATTTTTAGCTTCCATAATCAGCTCACCTGAATAACCTGAAAGAATACAACTATCAGTCTATTCGTGCCTATGATATTTAAAGAATTATCCTGCAACTCCTAACCGTTAAGGAGTTGTACCTCCATCACCATCTCATCAACATGAGATGATGACTACCAGACGCAAATACTTGAATAGCTTTAGAAAAAAATATGAAACACGTAATACGCGCCTATAAAATTCGAGGGTTGCCCTCGATTTCCCTGGGATTCCATCATCAGATCCTGACTTGGTGACAATGGGACCACTTCAGGAGTATACTCGGTAAAGTCGGTCGACAATTGACAGAAATCGGTGAGCATACATACAAAAAAAAATACATACAATGGGACATAGAACCTCCTCCTTTTTTGAAGTCGGTTAAAAATCTTATTATAATAATTATAGAGATGTCATTTTTGTCAACTTTTCTTGTATTAAATATATGTTGCTATTACAATTTTAATTTGCCTTGTAGATACAAATTTTTTAACCTTGTTTTACAAAATATGTAAGCTCTAAACTCAATCTGGAGACGGAAGGGGATGATATACAACTCTAATCAATTTTTTTTACATAGACTAAAAACATAATTTGGCACCCTTTTCTTGCCGTGCCAGATAGAAATTAGAAAAAATGATTTTTTCCCATACAACGGTGACCCACCGTAATACATATGAGTGTTCTGAAAGTTCATTTTTTATTTTTTATTGTATATATTTTGAAAAACGGAACTGGAAGACAGAAAGTAAATACTTTTGAAACTTGATTTTGAAGTTCTTTGTCAGAATTTATTTTCTTCAGGATCGTTTTTCAATATCAACACTATTTTTCCTATGGTACAAGTTTGTATATTATGCCTATCGGCTTAAAATTTACGCACGATATATTTAAGCATATTCAAATATAAATCTGAATACTCACATTCAATTGTCACATAGCGTATATACATATGACTATAGTTTATTACACACATGTTTGCATATAAACACATACATTTATATCACTCACTTTAACCTGTTTATTATCCCAGTTTTGCCAGCAATTTTTAAAATAACTAAATATTATTTCTTTCGCAACGCTTCTACACGAACAAAATTGGCAATTTTTTTTTTTGAGTCATCAGTTTCAAAATCGCGAGTATTTGGTGGCATCACTCGACTTTACAGGATTATTATTTTATTAATATCTAAAGTGTAGTAATCGAATCATAGGTGGTAGTTATATTAAAGAACAAATTGCGGTTTGATATCTTTGTCGAACAAAAATTTTAAATAAATGTGTTGTATCAACAAGATTGTTATGTAAAAAGAGTTTTTGGTGTTTAATTATTTTGAAAGAACTCAATTTTCTACACTTTGTTTTAAGAAGCTGTTCTATGAACGTCTTAAGAAGTGCCCGTCTGAGGTCAAATTAAATTTTCATGACAAACTCTTATCTTGTTCAGAAACGGACAAAATATACAGCTCAATAGGAAAGTCCACTTTATTCGGTTATGATTAAATATCACTACTACATTAATACTTTTTCCTTTATGAATATAATCTTGACGTTGTATCTCAAAAAAATAGTGCGATTCATTTTAAAATACGAAAAAGAAGATTGAAGTTGATGAAAAGCGAAACAAAAATGAGGATTTTTGAAAAGTTATAATGAAATAAAGTGACTTTTTTCATTTTTTGTTTGTGTGATTTATTTTCCTTGTTATATTCTCGTTTCTCTCATTACTCAACATTCTACATAAAAATTCCTATGTCCACTAAAAACAATATAAAAAATCTTTAAAATGTATTTAAATTCAATTAAACATAATTTTATATTATTTTTTTGTATCTTGATGTAAATTATTTTGTCACAGTAAATAGAAACAAAAATTCTATCTAATTAGATATGAAAATTGTTTCATAATACTTATATTTAAGAAGCGAAGTTAAATATTAAAAATTTTAAACTATTTATTTAGTGTTTTTTTAAATCCAATTGAATATGAGAAATGAGAATATGTATTTTAAAGCCCCGCGATAATACAATGTAAATATCATTTGATTCTCTAATACGTGGACATTACTGCGCGGTTTACACTGTGTATATGGGAATTCCAGAACACCACGTCGTCACATAGCCGCACTCGCGAAGTCATTCAATTTATAATTACGATAACAATCAATATTGATAGATCGTCTGAGCTGCGAGCATAATCCCGGAGTGGGGGTCCCCCCGGAAGCGCCCGCCGCCAGTCCGGGGGACGGGCAGGTTCGGTTCTCGGGAGGTTTGGTTCATTTCTCCGGGTGGCCGGGGGCGGCGGGGGCAGGTACGGGAGGGCGGGAGGATCGTGTCTCGGATTGGGAACAGACCGGGGTGGCGAGTGGTTCGAGTCTCTGGTTCGGGGAGGGGGTGGAAGTGTCGTAGCGTCCGACACCGCGCTGCCGGAATATCAATAATGTCTCCGCTGCTCTCTGGCATTGCTTCTCTCTCGTGGAACTGTACCAGCGGGCTGCTGGCGGCCGCCTCCGTCTCCCGCTGCTAATGTGCCGGCGTCGTGGCTCACCCGGAGAAGAAAAGCGGACATACTTGTAGTAATAGAGAAGTCTCCGATAAAAACATGAAACCTTAGATATTTTATTTTACATCGGATGTTAAATTTATTTATCTTTTTTGAAAAAATATTACCAAGATCATTAGTTCAAGTAGAAGGTGCGTTGTCATGGAAGTCTAGATAGCTGATCAAAGAATGGAACCGACCGCATGATAGTTACAGATACTTATGAGAATAGCCCTTACACATCTGTATTATGTGTTAATTATTGTGGATTTTTATCGAGATGAACTCCGAACGAGGAGGCTTCCGAACGGTTGACAGCGCGGCTGCGACGTAATTTATCAAGACACGGTTTCTCGAACCTTCTCGTATATATTCGCGTGTTCAAAACATTCTTAATTCATTCATTCATTCATTCACGGCTTACGAGTGTAATCAGAGATGAGTGGATCTTTACAGTGAAAATAAATTAGTGCGAATTACAGAATCACAGAAAATAAATTAGTGCGAATTAAAGAATTATAGAAAAGAAATTAGTGCGAATCAAGCTCACGTTTGTGTGCAGTGACTTAGAATAAAAGTTTAATTATGTACACGTGTTTTATTCGTACCTCAACCACGAAGAAAATGGCGTTATATTGTTTTTATTGGGTATTTATTATCTAAGAGCTTCTGAAATAACATTTATGTATATTTAATAACTCCTTCAACCTCTTCCTCATCTGTATGTTTAATGTGTATTTTAATAAATGTAATAGTTATATTGTAATTTGTACACTTATTTGTGTTTCATATACTTACTTATGTACATTGCAGACTGTCTTGCATACTCAATCTGAATGTGCTGGAGTAATCAAATTATTATTTATTTGTAATAAAATAAAATATTGATGCTAATGACGTTAACTTTATGGTTGGACATTATTATTATTATAATTATTTGTTTTCTTTAAATAGAGATACGAACACGGAATATGTGCCACATCAATATTTTCAAATTAAGCTATACGCTTGTGCTATGAAAATAGGACTAACTTGCTGGTCTGGAGTGAGGTTCGAACCCGCGACCTTTGAATAAGGATGAGAGAGCCCGAACCACAAGACCAACAAGCTATTCGATATTAATTATTTTTAAAAAAACTAACAAACTATGCAGAGACCACATTAATCACTTTTAACGCAGACTGGTTTCGATACCACTGTGCTGTGTGTGTATCCATCATCGTGTATCTATCCTAACGAAGTTACATTGGTATTAAAATCGGTCGATGATGAATATAATCAATGTTATTTTTATAAAGTGCGTTAGATTTTTAAAATTAATGAAATAAAATCATAATAATTTTCCTTAACGTACACTCGAAGCCAAAAGTTAACTTTAATTTATTTGAAGTTTCCATGTTTAAAATACACTTATTTATTTTCTTATTTTATATTATTTTTTCTAACTCGGCTAAGCTTTTGGTGTGTAAATATACCAACTTTGCAGACTCCCAGGACAAGACTCGGATTCCCGGCCACCTGATCACGAGGTAATTGTCCAACGCTCACATTTCACATCCAATAGATTTTACTTCATGTCAAATCTAATTATTAGATTTTATTTTCAGTGTTTGAAATTGTGTAATAACGTTTTTTTAAATTATTTGTATTATAATTGTTCGCAGTTTAAAATTTTTTTAAATGGTAGTGGACCTCTTTTTCGAGTGCTATCCATAATTTTGGCTATTTAGACTCCGGCAAAGACATTCAGAATACGGTAGTTACCGTATCAAAAAAGTGGATTGCTCTATGGACAAAAATAAAAATTAATCAATTAATAAAAATAAGAACTACATATAAGGTCTATGTATTCACGGAAACATCGAGGGTTGCTTTAGCTTAGTGGTCAGAACACCGGCCCCAGAAAGGAGGTGACCTGGGTTCGAATCCCAGTAGTAACCTAATATTTTTTCGTGAATTAGATTTTTCTGTATGTCTTTCTAATTGATTAATTAATTTGATTTTTTAAAAATTCACAAAACTTTGTTCTGAAAAATTACGACATCACAAATATGAATGTGTTCTTAAATATATAAAATATTATTAATTAAATAAATAAATTTAAAAAAAATTAAAAAATATTAGAAAAAGCTACGGGTTTTTTTAGTGACCGGGATAAAGGCAGTTAACAAATATGTAGAATATCCTGAATAAAAATCTAGCACCTATTCAATAACTTTGAGTAATTTATTATGCATTTCATTTTGTTTATTAATGCTTTGATATTCATTAATTTTTAAAATGACAAGTGATTTAATCGTATATATTTTGATTTCGAAAGTCAAGAGGCCCGAGAGTTTTATAATAATGGAAATTATCGATGAAATAAGACATTTTTAAGATAATTTTTTCTAAATATTTTTTGTGCAGATTACAAATCTAGTGCTTTCTTTTAATTTATTTAATATTTATGTAGGCACCGTCTAGTCCACATAACTTTATTCTTAATATTCTGTTTGCGATACCTGGACCCTGGATGCTGCTCCGCCAACTGGCGACAGTAACGGCGCGGGGGATGAAGGGGCGGGGGATGATTACCGGGGGTGGGAGGAGGGAGACAAGCATAACAACTTTTCATTAAACAGTCTTCAATTTTAATTGAATTTGTTTTCGAGTCTGTTACCTTCGGATAGCGGAGTTCCGCAGGTGACCGATGTTCTGGTATCAACGCTGAGAAAAATTCAATTAAGAAATCCACGCGCTCGTGTAAACATGCAACGTGGAGGACTGAAAACGCCTTCGACCGAAATTCTTATAAAATCATTTTTATAATATATAATTCATATCAATAAACCGTTCTTCTTTTGAGTAAATAATAATAGAATTATTGGTATTTAATTCGAACGTGGATAATCAGAATATAATTTATACATTTTTTAAAGTATTTTTTTATATATACATATATTTTTGCTAAAAAAATTATGGCCACATTCTTCAAACATGCTCTTCGGTTGTTGAAGCTTTTAACAGGGCCAAACTTCAAATATTTGTCGTATTTAATCGTGTTTCTTCATTCTTTCGCAGATATCTTTTGTTCTTGCTGCCTTCAACTCGCCTCATATATTTCCTTAACTAGCCTTTCCTCGCTCATACGTTCCACATGACCAAACCAACTCAGCGATCCTTTCTTTATTCTATCTACCACACTATGGCCAGCATTGTATTAGCAACCTCATTTCAATCGCATTCTGTCTACTTTCATTCTATTTTGCCAACTCCAGGCTTCACTTCCATACTTTACAATTTACACCAGAACTCCGTTATAACCGAGAATCTTGCTTCATGTGACTGATTTCTGTAGCATTTCCATTATAGCATTCAGGGCACCATTTACCTTATTTTCCGCAGTCACCATCCTTCCAATATCCTTCTCAGCCTTGCCATTTATAAAATATATAATTTTCATTTATTCATTCTCGTAAGTACCTACTTATATTATTGTAAAATGTTTAATCACTTAAATGTTAAAAAAAACTTATTTAACATTTGTTGAAGATATGTATATTTATATAATTATATACCTATAATAGATATCTCATATATAGGATGGATTTTTTACTAACTATAATGGTCATCATTGGTGACATAAAAGGCCGTAATACATAAAACAGTTTAAATATTAGAATTATTGTTATAAGAGTTGGAGTCATTTTATTATGTATGTTTATTGTAGAAATTTATTAGTATTTTTATGTTGTCCTTTTGTAATAAATATTGCTAAATAACCTTTTGATTGATTTTTGATTGCATGCTGATTTGTAATGTTTGGATAGATTGTGGTTATCGTTACTTATTATTCGTTATATATATAATATAATTAATATCATTCTTATTCGCTAGTTTTTACTACATCCGTATCATATTAAATATTATTTATTCATAATCCTATTAGAATATAATCTCATCGGTTATATGTTTTATTTGATAGTTTTTATATACATTCTGAAACATTTCTTTAAATTCCAAGACTAATGTTTGTTTTAGAAATATTATATGCTGCAGTGCATTATCAATATATCATAATTTGATAAATTGTAAATGCACTGATAAATATCATTTGACAATGATATTTATGAGAATTTTTAAAAATGAGGGGAAAACTTGAATCCAAATGAATTAATTTTTATATAGACAATTTCGTTATTACAGCTCTAATCGTAATCGAACTTATGGCACTTTCATTTCCACAAGAAACGACGTAAAATACAGAAGCAATATGCCTCGAACAACATCCCGCCCCTCCCTTCCCCCCCTTACCACCCGCCCCCTAACCGCTTCACCCCCGGACCCACCCCCTACGGAACCTTTCATTCCACGCGAAAGGAAAAAATAAGTGGATTTTACTAGTCGTTGTTTTTTCGGCACTGCTCCGAGGGAAATCATTATTTATCTATAGAATTCTCATCTTCGAATAAAATGGCGCGAGAAGCAAACATTTTCAAATTATAGCTTTTGAAAATCTTCACACTGTGTGTTTCACTTATGGCCACTCAGTTTTTACTCCATAATAATACAATACAGTAAAAATATAATTACGTTTTTAAAATTTTTTGTATTCAACATTGTTAAAATATTCCCGCACAACAAAATAAAGTCTTTAACTAGAGGTGCATTGTATTATTTAAAATAAAAATTATTTTACTAGTTCCTTTATGTTTTACATCGTAGCATATCAATATATCAAAGCAATCGCATCATTATGTTTATAAAATAATGTAATCAATGTTATTCATATCTACCTAACAATGAAACATAGTCCTTGGTTAGGGATGCGATATTATCATTATAAAGAACTTTTTTGTATTTTTGTTTTCTTTTCTTTCATGTCACAGAAGTTGTTTTTTGAATGAATGTCTTTCATGTCATAGAAGAATTTTGCATAAATTCGTATTTTCGTTTTATTTTCTTTCATATCACAGAAGTCGTGAACCAGCATACAGGAAAGTAGCCGATATATAAGATTATTTAACACTTTTAGAAACTATAAAAAAATTGGTACAGTTTTTGTGTTATCTATCTATTTAGTTTTCTGTGTGGTTGACCTGCCGCTTGAGCTCAATCTTTTCGATTTGAATTTTGAATTTATCTAAACAATGTCAAAACATGTCTCTCCTTGTCTCACATCTGAAGATGTAGCCAGAGATGCAAAATATTAAATGTTATTATCGACGACAAATGTATCTTTATTTGGACGTAGTTATTTATCTAGAAAGTATCCGACCCAAAAAACATGGAACTGAGAAAAAGACTTCTAAAAATGTATACATAAAAAAACATAATACCTACATCGACATTTCCTTAATTATTGCATATTTTTGCGCAGGGCTCAATGTAGAGATATTTTTTTTGTTTTATAATTATAAAAAAAAACTTTTAATTTTGTATGAGGGCTTTTACAGGTTGGAATATCTCTACAAAATATCTAGTTGTACGAAAAACAATTTTCATTTTTTTCCAAATGGGTTATCTATATATGTTCTATGAATTTGATAAAGCATGAAGTAGAAAGTATTATCTTAAGCATAGAAAACGTTCAATTCGCTTGGATGTTTTCTACAAAATTATTATCTATTCTAAAAAATCATAGCAAAATTAAAATGCTGCATAATGCGTCTATATTACATGTAAGTTTTTAACCAATATTTATGATTGCCACGAATTTGTAAATTTGAAGTCGCAGAAATCAGTCAAATTATTTTTTTTTAGTTTAAGAACTAATTTAATAGCGATGATCGTGATGTGGATAAGAAAATTTAATGTCAACATTTTATATCTTCTAACCGAAATACGTAAATAAACCGATATTATATATGTTACTCTGCGGTTTATGTGTAGGTACATGCGAAGTGAGAAGAGAAGAAAGAAAAATACCCGAAGGAAGAAGTAAAAAAGAATAAGTATTTTATTATATTTTTTTGAAAACCAAGAGTATAAGGATTATTATTACATGCCTACATTAACATTTTTTTATAATATTTGAGAAAATCGCGGAAAAGAAGGAAACTCACTTTTGATACATAAAGAAATATTGTTGTGAATATATGCATAAAAAGATAAACATCATACATACATGTAAGTATAAGACCATATATGCGTACATACGTGACGTTAAAAAATTATATTTTTCTCAAAAAAATGACATCATCTAATAGTAGGAAGTATCAGACATACTGGTAGGTAGGTGTATATAAGTATACGACCATGAAGGTATGCTCTGACTAAAAATTATTTTTCGTCTCAAAAAATTAACAAAGTCACAAATGTTCTCAGGTTTAGAATCTTCTGAGTGTAGTTTTCTGGGATATTCTGCCGTGCAGGACTTTAGAACTTTTTTAAAACTGATAATTATAGTACAAGATAGCTTTTACATTAAAATAAACAACATTATGGATAACTGGTACCTCAGTTTGATGAACAGATAAGTATATTTTATATTTTTTATACAATTTGTATTTTGTATCAATTGTGGGATATAAAAGCAAAGGCAGCAATATCCTAAAAAAATGTAAAATGGTTTGAATGCAATCACCAAGGATTACTTATGTAAAATGTACTGAATTCTAGATTTTTTGTATCTATCCCTTTCAAAATTATGTTTCCTATAAAATAGGCCATGTTTCCGATAAAATCTCGAATTCAGTACATTATATAATAATCAGTATTCCTCGATGAATGCATTCAATTTTTTTTTGGATATTGCTGCCTCTGCTTTTATAACCCACAATCGATATTATTGTTTTAATCTGTTAAAATTGGTCGGAATCACAAGGCTTTTTTCAAAAATTACATATTACATAACATATGCGTTTGCATTTAATATTTGAGGGTTGTTTCGAATGAATTCTTCTCGAGGATTTTGAAAACCCACACAAAGCTTTGGGCCTCGGATACATCAGCTCCGACTTGAAGAAGATGTATCGTTTTTTGATACCTACTTACATTTCACGCTCCTCCGTCCTCCATATGCACAACCCGAGCCCTACAGCCTGATGGGGCCAATACGTACTTTGGTCGAACGGTTTTCCTAAAAAGGACACACTTTCAAATAAATATTTTGAAAACACATTTATGCAAATTTATCTAACAACGTTTTGCCGAATTGCCAATTTAAATTGTGGTTCTACAAAATGATTTTTATTCATATGTAATATGTCGTACACCGTCGCAACCGAAAAATGTCGGTTTTTGGCTTTAATGATAAATCAACTGCCTAGTCAATATTTATGATGACGTCGTAATTCTAGCTATTATTTTTGTAAATTATACAAGTTATTGATGTTTTCCTGCAATATCGAATATTCTCAAAATATCTGGAACAACAATATCTGTTACAATTTAAATGGATATGGCTATATAGTAGCAAAAAATATTTTATATTTATTCCCTAAAGTACATGTTTGTTATAGTAGAATTACAAAGCAACACAGACACAGATTGCTTTATAACAATTTAAATTTCATGAGAGATCATAGTCAGTCGTATTTTCTATTGTGGCAATGTAATATTGTTGTCTATGGTGATGCCAAAATAGATTTAAAAAATGTTAATCAGGCACTTGAAATGGTCAACTTCAATTATATTACGAGTAAAAAAATCCTCAAAAATTGAAAACCTCTTATATGAGTATATGTACTTGTACTTGTAATAGTATTTGTTAGAACATGTCTCACATACGTATGCAGTATACAAAAAAAATGGTTTAGCTTACGGTTAGGGGATGTTATTAGCATCGTGATTTTACCACCCTCGTATATGATGGGCAAGACACTGGCTTCTCATACCGAGAGTTCCGGGTTTGATTGCCAGTAATGTCATTTTCTCAAGTTTTGAGATTTCATCTCGGCAATGAGGCTCCTCAACCTGTTATAGCGTAACAAAAAAAACTAAAAACTAAAACAAAACCCGAAAATAAAATCATGAAAATCGTCGAGTAAGTCTCAATCACTTCTTAATCATTGAATTTCGAACAAAACCTCTTTGATGCTCGAGATGTCCCCTAACCGTAGGCTCTATTTTAACTACCCTGTATTTAAAAATATATGTTATTTAGATGAAGTTATTCTCTATACAAACAACTACTTAGTTCCTGAAACAAATTGGATATACGAGTATAAAAAAAAATTAAATGTCTTGAATGCAGCCACCGAGGATTACAAATTTTACATATACTGATTTCCAGATTTTAAGTATCTATCCCTTGCAAATACATGTTTCCTTTAAAGTTATAGGCTACGTTTTCTATATAATCTCGAATTCAATACATGTTAAATTAGTAATCGTCGATGACTTCATTAATTTTTTTTTGGATATAGCTGCCTATGCCACATGTGGTATTTCACCGCTGTGTCCACAATCCTAATCTGCATTAAATTTGTAAAACAATAGATAATTACACTTATATAGAACTTCTGCCTAATTGGAATAAAATAAACAGCCATTTATATTTCTGCTCTTCCTTATTCTGAAGTTCTAGTATTAATGCAGTCAGATATATTTATTGAAAGCACAGAAAACTTTGAAATGTGTTATTATTATATTAAAATAGTTCACTTATATTAATACATTAAATGTTATTTTTATAATCCACGTTACGATTGCGACTGTTGAACTGCTCAAGTTAACGATATACCTACGTTGCTAGTGGGAAAGCCGGAATAATACTGCAGAGAAAATAATTTTCGCTGGCGTGTCGCTTTACTCTTTTCTAGAAACTTTAATTTTAACTAATGTTCCAAGCAACTTTATCCTTGTAAAAACATGTTTTTAGACATGCTAAACATTGAAAGATTAACCTATTTAACTGTGTAGAAATAAAATAATATAAATATATAAGAATATCAGCAGTAGGCATATTGTTAAATTGAATAAGCAAAGTAAATATTTTAGAAGAATAATTAAGGAAAATATATAAAGAGAATATATATTTTGTAGTTATAAAATAGAATGAATATTTAAGCAGAATAAAGTAAAAAAATTAAGATAATATTTTATATTTGTAATATAACCAAATATTATTTTTAAATATTTGATTTAAGTAGCTTCTCTGTCTAGTGGTTTACCTAGTGATCTAATATTAATGGTCGGGTTCAAGCTTCGTTCCAGGAGTTATTTTCACTTTTCAACTTTAAAAATAATAGGAAAATTTTATTATGTATTTCGTGTACGCATCTCTATTTTTTTTAAATTACTTAACCAGGGAAAAACTATTCTTTAGTAAAATTAACTACTAACTTAGCTAATTTAATTTATCCATTTTTTATATATATTTTATGAAAAAAAAATTATATACTTTATATAAAAAATATTATTTTTTCATTAATGTATATAAATAAACTTAATAAATAGACCCAAATTATTATTTTGAAATATGGATGATTTCTGTATTATTCTACTTACATAAAATTTTTGCAACAGTAGACGTTTCAGTGTACATTGTAATTCTTGTAATTAAGTTATTAACTTTTTTGTAGTATGTATCTACGTTTTTTTATAGTAACCGAAACCTTTACCTAACTTTTAAAGTTCATATTTGAATTTTATTTGCTTTTAAAAAAACAATTAAAAAAACATTTATTGACAATATTGACACCCTTACAAGAGGGATCTTATAGTTAGGCATTATTTTGCAACGTTTTCCGCAAACGAAAAATAAAATTAAAATAAATATTTCAAAAATGCACTTTTCACTAGATTCCACAATATTGCTATCCACTTTTTCACCTCCTCGGACCTTGCAGACCGGCTCAAGGCGGCTTTAACCTTTCAGTGAAAGAGATTCAACAGAAAGATTGATTATATATTTTTTATATTATTTAAATGGTGAATACATACGGGTTTCACACATTTTTAAAGTTTTCATGGTGCTGACAATACAAGTGTTTATATCTGGAAAGTACGACTAAATAATATAAAAAATATATCAGGTCTGGTTATTTCTACAAAGTTAAATAGGTTAATCTTTCAATGTTAAGCATATCTAAAAACATTTTTTTAATGTACCATTTTTTAAAATTATAATGATGTTACATGTTATAAAGAATACATGATTATTAGTAATTTCCGAATTAAACTCCAGTATTTAAATTTATAATTAATTTAAAAAATAAAAATAACCTATGGGTGCGGGACTGCTTCTCTAGAACTATAGTAATGATAATAACTCAAATATTGTGCGAAGTGTAATTAATTTTTTTTTAATTAAAACGTTGCAGCACGCAGTGACTGCCAAATTACACAATGATATAAAATACAAATATTATAATTTATTTATGAAATCCACATTTATATTAACATTTAATTTACCTTTGCTTGAGTGATATTACTACTAAACTATTCCGTAAGCATGTGCTGGAGTGTACATTATATAAGTTTTCTTTTTCATATTAGACCTTTGTCTTTGCAACCACCATTTCTATATATAACAATAAAAAAAATGTAAAAAAATAATTATATGAGACATACTTTATCTGGATATTATCGCAATAAAAATAATTTTATGTATATAAACATGTCAACTGAGACGAGACTAATGGTATATAATGATTTTTTGCATGTGAAGCCTATAGTGGAAATGAGCTCGCTTAGATGCATGTGTTCCAAATCCATTTGTGATTACTTTTTATAAATAAATATAGATTTCCACTTATACGTATATTAACAATCTATTGGTATGAGTAGAAATAGTTTACCAATTTCAATGAAATAATTAATAAAATATAAAGACACCTCAAAGAGAATATGCATATAGACAAAATAATTTCAGCAATCTGACTTGACTTGTTCCATAAGGAATTTTAAAACAGATATATGATTTTTTTAGCTGCTATGTAGATACAAAAAATATATATATATATATATATATATATATATATATATATATTATGATTATATATATATATAATATAAAAGGGCGATTCCATTATCGCGGGTGCAACATTTAGATGCATTTAAAGCTTCTTACTAATAAAATAAAAAACATTTTTCATGAAATTATTCTTTGAAGGGCTACATTTTCACCTGTTCTCTCTTAATTTGTTTATAAGAATTAAAATAAAATATATATAGTCATGAGGGAGATTTAAAGTGCTATCGCGGGTGCAACAAAATCAGTCCCACCTTTCCAGATTACAGTACAGAAACAAAAAAGTCTGTTAATTGTGAAACAATTATTATTATATACCTTCATAATTTGAAAAAAGATAAATCAAGCAACCGAAGTAATGAAAAAAAGTTATACAAAACAAAAATATACAATAAATTATTCACTTTTAAAGCAATCGCGGGTGCAACGCCAAATTATCGCGGGTCCAACCCGTCTAACTTCAGTGAGTATAAACGTCATAATAAGTACATAAATGAATTAAGTAAAATATCAAAATAATATATATTACTAATTAGTCGCCTTTTTTGTTAGTTATGTTAATTATTTCTTTTCAAATATGTCAATACTCGCCGAAAATTTTATTAATGTATTATTGCCATCAATTTTCTTCTCTGGCACATCCAATATTGCAATATTGTCTTCGAATTGAATGTCTGATACGTTATTCACGATTTCCAGAGAGCGTTTACCGTCAATTGTCTTCAGAAATTGTACTCTAACATTTATCTTTCATCCCAGGCATTCATCTGCTAACATCATCCCTATCATAGAAACCGCAAATCTGTTTTTTGACTTCATTCGTCAGTTTCTGAGGCATTGCGATAGCGGAGTCATTTTTGTCAGATACAGCAACCTGGAATTCAGTAGTTATTCTTTTTACAACTTTTACTGCTTTGGTGGGACTAGCAAGCATATTACGCTTATTTTATTTTATTTTATTCCATACATGATGTTGTGTGGGTTACATGATACATGATTTCATTTAAACATATTGCATTCCATAATCTAGTCATTTAAAAGTTTTTTTAATAAAATTTTTGCCCTCGTGTTTAAACCTCTTTATATTCATTGTGTTTTGAATTGCTTTTGACTGGCTATCGAAGATTATACTGTCGCCTTCTCTTGTATTGTATGAATGAAAATCCTTCTTAAGTTTCTTTCAAAAAGTATTTGGTTAATAATCTGTGTTTAATTTTAAATATTTGCACCAATACTTTATACTTTATTCTTTGATTTACTGTTTCTTATTTTAGAGTATTCAACAATTTTGTTCTTCTATGCCACTTTCATCTTCTATGCCTTTTGCCACTGCCTTTCCCAACATGCAAGGATTGCTGTATCTAGCGCCTGTTATTTCAATTTGTTCTTCATTATGACGTTTTCTAGTCACCCGCATTCATTCTTTTGATCTGATTCTTGCAAGTATTTTCAAATCTTCATGTACCTCCATTTTTTTTTTGATTATTTCTCTACGTTTCGAATTACGAGCCCATTCTCGATGGAGATGGTCTGCATAAAGTTCGGCATTTTCTTTCAATTTTATTCTATTTCCTTTTTTTCTTTTTTCGATGTTGTTCTCTCATTTTAGCCAATCTTTCTATAAAAAAGAGCGAAATAGTGACAAAAACATCTATTTAATATAATACACTAATTACCCACAGCATGTATTACCATCCAAAGCTTAATTAATCAATAAAATACGATAAAGGACACCATAATGTTAGAAGTCAAAAATGTTGCACCCGCGATTCAAATATCACGATCGCGGGTGCAACCAATTTGAGTTACCGTTTATTTCAATTTAACTTACAATATTATCTTAATTACGATTGATCTATGTTTAATTTTGATTTCTTCTCACTTTTACAAAGTTTCAAAAGGTTAGCATTTCATTGCTGTGAGAAAACCAAACTTTTATATCTTTTATATCGCGGGTGCAACAGGGTAACAATAGCTTCTTGTAGTTAATAATATTAAAAAAACTACTAACAAGTTCTTACATGTTTT
Source organism: Agrypnia vestita (assembly GCA_016648135.1). Classification (NCBI taxonomy): domain Eukaryota; kingdom Metazoa; phylum Arthropoda; class Insecta; order Trichoptera; family Phryganeidae; genus Agrypnia; species Agrypnia vestita. The sequence goes on from JADDOH010004862.1 coordinate 67,279, forward strand.
TGCGGAAACGAGTATATAAATGTTATCACTACAAAATTAACCGGTAAAATAAAACCTCAAACCGACAGTAACTGCCGTTTTTGCGCTAGTGTTGCCAGGCACCGATTTTCAGATTACATAAAAACTTCGAATGTCAATGTTTGTGAGCGTGTCAAAAATTTAAATGTTAACTTAGGTACAACAAAATTGTTTTTTTATTAAATTTAGATGTTTTTCTTTGTATAAGCATCAAAAAACGTAACTAATACTATGATTTAAAAATTGATGTCGAAAATCGTCTCTAGCGGAATCGCCCAAAAGTAAGTGCAATAAATGGTTGTTGTTGGTGTTTTTGTTCTTAATCCTCCTCACTAGGGATGCATATCACTGAGGCGAAATAGATTGTAATTCATTTGTAGTGGATTAATATTGTATAATGACTAACCACGTCGATTGAACCTTGTTGAATCATGATATTGAACCATCCTTTATATTTCCTCCATCATCAGCTCCAAAACATTCACTCCAAAAAAAAATCATCCTTGTAAGAACACAACATATGGTACAGTTGGGTAAGGATCACCGAAAATTACGCTAACCATTGTTGTTGCTCTATTATTGCTCTAATTAACTTGTATAAATCTACTTCATACTTTAATTTTGGATTCTTTGGATTCATTGGTAAGCGAATCCATCTTTTCTAAAAAGTCATTTTATTTTTATAAACAATGTTATTATTTTATTCAGTAATTTTTTATACTTTATTAATTTTGTTTACCTAGAGGGCATAAAAAAGAATTTAATTTTTATAAACTATTAAGTTTTATTTTTATCATAGACCTAGGTCTAGTTAAGGAGCCAGTAATTAACTTTTACATTAACCTAAAAACAATAATGAAATGTAAAAGTATATTATTATTTACTCACTATGTATGCTTTAATAATTAAAAAATAAATAAAATTACACATTGAAATCAGACACTCGCGAACCTGTCGTAGGGTTAGTTGATGGCATGTTGCAAGATAAAAGAAGTATAATAAAACGGTCTTATAATACAGTAACATAATTTAAGCCGTAAATCGGCCGAAACAGAATTAAAAAATAATTGACAAAAGTACTAAGGCATGCACAAACGAAACAAAAACAAATAACTGTAAAAGTATCATATACCTATTATTAAACATGCAGTTCATGTAATGTTAATGTTGTTATTACCATTGATACAGTTGAATTGAATTTTTTTTGAAAACCTTTTTTTTAAAAAAAAGGTGCAATGGGATACTAATGGAATCAATTTTAAAAAAATTATTTGATATTAATTTCTTCTCGCGAGAGGAATGCAGCAGATTCGATGTGTCCAGTCCAATATTCCAACTATTCCAGGCCCATGAGATTGAACCAACTGTCGGATAGGAGGCTCCAAGATTGAGATAGTGTCATTTCGCCGGAAACCGGAATACTAAAATTCCCCAAATTCATAATGTTAATTAGTTCATACTTTCATGACGCAATTAATTTTTAATTCTGACAACACTCGCCCGTCGGAATTTCGTATTTTTACTACATATTTCGGCCGCGTGTTAAGGCTGTGAGAACACGGACATTGTCATATAGAGAATTATGCATGTTTATTAATTAGCCTAGCGTCTTGGTATCATTAATTACGAAAATTTTTACAAAGAGGATAATGCTCTTTATAATATTTCATACCTCATCACTATTTTTCCGTGTGGTAGCATTAGTAACGGACATCCTGTACCAGAAAGAGGATCTCTTGAGAGGAATTAAACTACTGTCATGCATCTTTCGCAAACAAAAAAGCGCTACAATAATGATCCAACGCGAAAAGTATTTTGTACGAATTTATATTTTCTGAAAACATTGTTTAAATTGTTTATTATTTAGTGTACGTATTATACACATTTCAAACGGGACCGGGATGAGATTTTACTATATAAACACACCGAGCAAAGAACAGCAACAGTTTTTTGTGAAGAACTGTTGCTAAAACTCCATTTTTCTCTCCAAAACGATATGTGGAAAATAATAATACGTATATTTGAAATAAGATTACAATTAATATTTTTGTGTGGGGTGCAGTCGATATCACTTCTCATATTTTATTCTATTTACTTTGCTAGACTAACGTAAGTAGCCAGTTTTTTCATGCCGCTTAGACTTGTCATTTTTTAAATTATTAAATTAATAATTAATACATCATATTATAAATGTGTTTAATATCTTGAATATGATTATTGATATATTAAGAAATTTATTAATCAATTAGAAAAGACATACAGAAAAACCAAATTAACGAAAAAATATTTTATCTGCGCTACCGGGATTCGGATCAATGGACCTCCAATCTATCCGGGAATGGCGCGTTATCCAATTTCGCCACGGCAGCTTGAAATAATACGTGTGTTCATCAATTAAAAAGAGACTACACATAAGATGCAAATTTTTTTGTTAATTTACCAAGCAGCCTGTCTTTTATAATTGATTAATAAATTTGTTAATAATTCGCCGAACTTTGTTCTTAAATTGCAGCCTCACAATAATATTGTGTTTTCTTCAAGTATATAATAGATTATTGATCTGTTTCAGTTTTTGAGTTTAATTTAACATGTACTGTTAAACAGTGTTTCTTGAGATTAATCGTTACACATTTTTATCTTTCGTTCGCTTATTTTATTTATTAGTTTTTTCTATTACTGAAAATTTCAAATTCCCAGATGGAAATAACGTAAATACATAATGTAAAAAAGTTAAATGACTGTTAAGTTATATTGATCGAATTGAATGTTCTTGTGAAATAGGACAAATGAATCAGCTCAGAAATTAATGGAATATTTTAAAAGCGTCGTCATGGACGATAAATATAATTCGAGAGAAATGCATTTGAATCTAGCCTCTCTGCTTTCTTCGACCTTCACCCAGCAAGAAGCCAGTTTCTCTTTTGGGCATCTTCCTATTCATCTGTTACCTATTCTCGTCGCCCTACATAGAAAGTGTTCCACTGATAACGAGTGCTTTAATTGGACGAAGAGTCCACCAATCCACTGACGAGAAAGTTCACATTTTTTACGAAAACAAGTTCTTCTGCATTTAAAAATATTTTTAATCGCCTCCGAAATATCTAAACGACTTTGACAATTCATCACACTTAGACTTCTCACCTAGACTATCCATACGATGTATACAGGTCATGCAAGAATACGCTGAGATTTATAAATAACTTTCTTTTTACTCCAACTTATATTAAAAATACTCAAAGTGGTAAAAATCAGTCTGAAGCAACGGAAGTCTAATTAATACTCCTTGATGAATAAAAAAACTAATCATATCAGTGATGCATTTTTCGATATTAAAAACACATTTATTATTTTGTCGCGAATGGTGGTAGTCGGAGATGAAATTAAATACCTAAATCAAATAAAAAATTATTTTAAACACTAAGTCACTGGACACACTGGAATGTAACACTGTTATCGTTTAGTATCGTGATTCGAACTAATAGTCACTCGAAAATATTCAATTTGTCTGTATAACACTTTATCATGCCGTTTCTACCGCAGGTAGGGACTCTGGTACTTTATCGTCGATCGATATTAGCGCGGAATCGCCCGCTCGCTTTATCTGTGGTGCTCGCTAGTTATCACAACAGTCTGACTCTGGCGTCTGCGCTGTAGGATTCTGGACATCTAGAAGTTTCTCTATCTTTTTAGAATATCGTGTAATTTCATGTATTTTGTTTAAAGGGGGGGGGGGTAAGGTTAATTCGTACAAAAAAAGGCATGTTTTTTGCATTTGCGCGGAATCGCCCGCTCGCTTTATCTGTGGTGCTCGCTAGCTATCACAACAGTCTGACACTGACGTCTGCGCTATAGGATTCTGGACATCTAGAAGTTTCTCGATAATTTAAGAATCTCGTGTAATTTCATGTATTTTGTTTAAGGGGGGGGGGGTAAGTTTAATTCGTATAAAAAAGGCATGTTTTTGTGAAATTTTTGTGACGACACAGTTAAAATCTCTTTATTAAATCCTTATAATCTTTATTAAATGTTAAATTAAAGTCTGACATTCGAAGAATATTGTGTAAAATTTTCACGAAGAAATATTAAAAAATACGGCAATGGCAGCAATTATTCGGACGTATCTCGGCAAAAAATAGAATTGCGGTGCCCCTTATAACTTGGTGCTGGATCATCTGAAATCAAAAAATCAAAATTCATTCGTTAGATAATAGTTTTCCGCAGGTAATGCTGGGAGGGTTTTTCTAAATTTCAATTTTTTATTTTTTTGGAACACTTTGAAGGGAAAAACCGATTTTTTTCACAAAAAATCGGTTTTTCCCGAATTTTTTCCCGATTTTTTGCGAAAAAAGTGAGGTGGGACTTGTACTTGAATTTATTTTAATCATCAAATTTTTTTATTCTGTAGGTAAATTATAAATATTGAGTATACTTCTATATAGAAAACCGTTTTGAAAATATGTGGCATTAGATTTAGGAGTTATTATTTTCATGTGGAGGAAGACCCTTGAGGAGGCCGAGACCCACCAGGGGTTGTAGACCCAAGAGTGATGATGATGATGATATTATTTTCATGTCTGCTTGAGTGACCCGTTTTTTAAATATTAGTTTTCTTTTATTTAAATATTTGTAATATCGAATATTTCTTATAAATAATGTCAACTCTATTAACTTTAAATTCATTTGATAAAGTTTCTGTTCTGAATCTTTGGGGTTTCTTCAAAATTATTTTAATAATTAGTCTTTGGATTACTCTTATGGGATTCATTGTAATCCCTCTTGACCCTCCCCATCAAATAATACAATAATACAGCAAGGATTATTAATATTATATTTAAATTTAAATTTATTCAATGTACATAACTTATTAAATGAATTTTAATTTGATACCTTTCCATACAAAACTGCGAAAAAAGCGTTCTTCGCCGTTGAATTTCGCTCGAATTTCCGATCATTTGCCATAAGATTATATTTGTTTAGATTGTTTGGACGAGTTACTTAACTCTGAAATAAGAGTGTACAAAATGCATGTTATTAATAAATGTTATCCCACAAACTGACGGCCCTGTTAAAAGCCGCAACAACCGTAGAACTTGTATGAGAAGATGTATGAATGTGGCCGAAGCAAAAGTGGTGCGCCAGGATAGAAGAGTATAGCGTTCAATCCTCTCTGCCTACTCCTGCGGGGAAACGGCGTGATGTTAGTTAGTTAGTTACAAACTGAGGGTTGTGTACCACTGTCACCATCTACCACTGTCACCACCGTCCGACTAAGCGGGGGAAGAGACGAGGAAGGGGAACTGTTAAATCTCTTCTACACTAATGTTTAATCTTTTGTCTACACCATAAATCATAGCCCCCGGGCCAAGGTTTTAAAAGCTAAGGTTTTTAAAATATTTAATATTTGTCTCACAGACAAACTGTCGCAAATATGATATTACTTATTTTTTATATTTTATAAAACAGATATTATTAAAATTGCCCATCACGTCACCGATTGATTTCGTCCAGATTATCGCAGATTATTTTGATTTAAAACTCAATTTTTTGTTTACGCAACATCTGGAAACTTTTATGTTTGAAATTATTGTACGACGCCTAATTTATGTTTTCAATTTGAGAGATGAGTAGTTTACATATACGTATAACCTAACTAACACATCTTAATTATTATATATTATGTACAGAAATAGTGTTCAAGATTTCAAAAGGATCGGTGCAGTAGTTTTGAAGTTATGAGGGGCACCGACTTTGAAAACGTGAATTGTGGAGAAAACGTTTTAAAGTTTTGAACACTAAAAAGTCTGGTATTAAACGTTCAAAAGCAAATTTTATCGGCTTGCCTCACACTGAATCATCAATGCCAGGTCCATAAAGGATAGGCTTGATGGCATCCAAAACATCCTCGGGAAGAGCACTTTACGAGTGTTTGAACGAATCTAATTCATTAGGGTCGGGTAGGTATAAAAATTCGACAGGTATAAAAATACTCATAACTTCGTCAATTTTTTTCCAATCGATTTGGAATTTTGACACAATATTCTTAAGATATTATGCATTCAGTTAAAAAAATAAAAATAAATGCAAAAAATACCCCCCCTCCCCTAAAATGGCATTAACAAAATAGCACTAAAATGTTGCTACTACTATAATTCTAGTAAAAAGCAAAGACAAGACTGAAAATCTTAATACTGAATACTGATTCTGATAAAATAAATAATTATTTAATTGTAATATTATTTCTAATATGTTATTTGAAAATAAAATTGCTTTGATTATTCACTTTCCAGTAAAATATAGTAAAACACGTTTAAAAATTGTGGAACACCAAAAAATTAATTGAAATTATTATAAAATGGTTATTTACATCTTTCTTAACTGCGGAATGTTTGGCGAACTAAAAGAGCTATAGACCTGTATGTAGGTACTTCAGAATTTAAAGATATTTTCGGAATATATTCGGCAACAATCAATTCCATTTGTGCGGGCATAAAAATTCTAATAAATAAGTATATTACCTGTCTGTTCTATCAGAGTTCTATTTAATTTGTCCAAAAGCAATAAAACGTGTCTTTCGTATAGATACCTACACAAAGGGAATCCGGGAGAACAAATGTGTTCACGAATTGGCTAAAGACGCCGTTCTTTCTGGAATTTTCCCATAGCACTTCTATTCCAGGATAAATGACAGATTGAATATTATTAAAAATAGATAATTTTCACATATTAAAAATACCTATGAAAATATATGAAATAGATTCATAAATATTAATTATATTCTATGAAACAATATGGATAATGTGGGATAATGTTTTCAGTCATAATTTTTATTCTAAAAATCCTTAAGAATACGACTCCATTAAATGTTTGATAATTGATCGTGACGTATCAATTCGCGTATTTGGTGTGGTATTTGGGGTGGTACATCTGGGTACCATACAATTGTGACGCACTTATTTGTCTGTAATGAAATGAAGTGTTTTCGGGGGAATTTAAAATATTGAATTTCAAAATTATTTTTATACCCTTAATATGTACCAAAAAAAATCGTAGACATATTCTTTAGACCAAAGTAAAGATTATTCTATTAAAAAAATATGAAATTTTTCTGTTGGTAATATCTGGATTTCACTATGGAAGTATGTGAATATTCATGGGAGAAAACAGTTAAAAAGCATCCAGACAAATATTCCTCTTAACTCTTGATTTGCTAATAGAAAAGTTTCCAAAAGAACTATTTCAATTATCTCCAAAATGAGGATTGGACAACGTCTAATCTACCCATTTGTTTTGGCTGAATTTAGTTGACAACCCGATGTGTGGTGTGGTCCGGTGGAGGTGATCTCGTATATGTTTTTTGCTCGCCCATCTCGGAGTTCAAATTTCTTTTGCACTGAGCCGATCAATCATAATAATTTTCGATCTCCTTATTCTTCACTTTCACCTTCTTTTTTTAATTTCCTACATCTTTTATCCGTAATTTAAAAAAAAAATTAACAAAAATAAATAATATCAAATATGTAATGATACTAGCAGAATCTCGATCTTTATTTTTGTAAAAATGTTGAGTTGTATCATAAGAGTATATCGTTCTGCCATAAAATCGGTATGTATTTTTACCTGAGGTATTATATTATTATTATTATCTGAGGTCAAGATTCAAGTTTTTTGGGAACTGGTAATCGACCGTCTCTTTCGCACAGATCTTGAACATAAAAATGTCGCCAGGGATCATTATTATTTAACGAAGTAAATGGAATATTTATAAATAATATACAAAATTAAGTACTGAAAACTTTATTATTTCTTCGATTCATGATTAAAATAAACGTAATACTTATTTTTTTATATTTCTTTCTTGCGAAATATGGTATTATTATTGCTTATAGTTTACAAAATAGTTATATCCTCTTTTTCCGACCTCTGTTTGCAAACATATTATTATTTTGAGATAATTAAGAAAGATATTATTTTTAAATTTATTTTCTATTCTTTAATTCTAGTAAAGCTGTATTCTCTAGCCATTTTATTAGTTATAAATTGTATTAGTGTAAATTATTATACGAAAGAATACATTTTATTTTTCCTTTTCTCTATTTTATGAATTTCGGCTTGATGACTTATTTTTTGAAACATTCATATCGTACTCTTATCTACAAAAAATGTAAAAAAATATTTTATATACATTCAAAATAACTTACAGTATATAAATTCCTGTGAATAATAAGAACTTCGTACTTATTCTTTACAGGAATGGACTTAGGAAGCATCAATAATGAATAAACTTTTATACATTTATGATATAAAAATTGATAAATTTCGCTCGGATTTAAAAATTACTTATCTATAGCCAAAAAGCCATCAAAAAACTGAAATAAATTTTTACTTCAGACTTATACTTTTTAACTATCAACATATATGAGGAGTGTAAAAACAAAGGCAGCAATATCAAAAAAAAAAGTGTTTGAATGCAGTCACCGAGGGTTACTAATTTAGAGTGTACTGATTCAAGATTTTCTAGGAAATGCAGCTCGTACATTCCAAAATCATGTTTTCAAATCACTATTAAGAGCAAAGACAGCAATATCCACTTCACCTCATCAACACCCAAGGATGTGTTACGTGGCAAAATGGCCGGTTCATACTAAAGTGAGAGTCGATGTTGGCTTTGGACTGAAACATCATAGCAAAGGTAGCAATACCTAATAATGTAAATAGCAACAACAACAATATCCATATTTAAATATTTATTTATACACCTATCTATATACCTAATAGGAAAACTGAGATGACAATTGTTTTAAAAACTTATTTCCAATAAGACGTAAGTTTCATTGATTTCAGAGAAGTTTCCTTGAGAATGACAGGTTTTTTGTATTTATCTCAGAAATACCCCAGTGAGATATCGCTGGCTTTGCTTTAATACTCCTCATGTCACAACGTTCATTACAAAATTAAATAATGATTTAAAACATTTAATCATACCCACATCCGTTTCCGTAAAAATTCTCATTATGGTTTAAAAAAAGTGATGTGCTCACGAATAACTACTGTATAATTCGTCATACAAAATAACTTTTTTGAATGTTTCCGTAATGCAGTGATAGCATTTAAAAATACTTTTTAAATAGAAATGCGTGTATGGAATACTTTTCTCGTGCAAATTCTTACTATTTTTAAGCAAAGCTAATCTCTCAGACCGTTTAAGAGAATCCTGGACCACTAGAAAGGAAGGTGAGCGTTAACTATCTAATGGTCAAAAAATCTTAATCATTAGTCCACCAAGCTTAAATTAGATAAATCGATTATGAATGTATGGAAATAAATAAAATGTATGGAAATGTCTTTTGCCTGCACATATTCACAATACGCAAGGCAGGTAAGGATTAATGAACCATTAATAATCAAGTTCATTTTATGAATAATTTTCAAAACCTAATTCACGAAAAAATGTTAGGTTACCTACTGGGATTCGAACCCAGGTCACCTCCTTTCCGAGGCTGGTGCTCTGACCACTAAGCTATAGCAACCCTCTATGTTTCCGTGAATATATCGACCTTATATGTAGTTCTTATATTTATTACAACTATCAAAAAAGTGGATTGCTCTATGGACAAAAATAAAAATTAATCATTTAATAAAAATAAGAACTACATATAATGTCTATATATTCACGGAAACATAGAGGATTGCTATAGCTTAGTGGTCAGAGCACAGGCCCCGGAAAGGAGGTGACCTGGGTTCGAATCCCAGTAGTAACTTATATTTTTTAGTGAATTAGATTTTTCTTTATATCTTTCTAATTGATTAATTTATTTGATTAAAAAAAATTTCAGAACATTTATATGAACCCACTATTTTTAATTCTAGATAACGCTCCGGCTCCAGCCCTGTGTTACACAAATGATATCATCGGCTGAAAATAATATATTTTTAATTGTGTTTTTCTTTTTTAAGGATGTATGTTATTAAAAAATATTTACGGTGAAGTCAAATTAAAACTAACATTTACGGAAAATACTCAATATATTTTGAAGAAAATTGCAAAAAAGTGCTTTACTTGGAATGATTGGAAACTCTGTAACTAAAAATAAAAGTATTGTATTTTATATAAAATACAATGTCCCTCCCACACATTTATTATTATTCCAGCATATAATTTACAAGCAAAAGAAAAAACAAGGAATGCTAATGAAACTAAAAATATTATAAAACCAAGCAATGCATAGATATGATATTGATATGCAATAAAATATCAAAAATATTGAATGACTTAATATTAAAATCAGAGAATAAAATAAAATGTTTTAATAAAATTATTTAAATAAGAAGTGGATTATTGCCTAAAAATTTTAATTTAATTTAATTTAAGTAACAGTGTGATACTAAATAAGGATTTTTATTCATACAATGTAAAAGGCGGCGACAGTAAATAAATACAAAAACACTTCACAAAATTGTTGTATGTACAAAAGACTTAAAATTTCGACAGCCTACCGATAAAAATTCAAAATATGAGCATAAAGCAGTTTAAATATGAAGTTTACTGTGAAAAAAAATTAAATGACTAATAATTTATATACTACAATATGTTTTTAATATAAATCATGTATTGGCGGACATAACATAAAATGTAGAACTAAATAAACAGTGAAATTAAATAAATCCCAATTATAATAATTTCGTTGTCTGTCTACCCGTCCGTCCGCGTAACTTCGTGTAGAGTTTTTTATAGAAAAATAATTACCAGATATTTTTTCCCAAATTTTTTTTCCGATTTTTTTTCCAAAATTTTTTTTCCCAAAAAAATTTAGAAATGTTCCTTAATTCGCACTAATTAACGCTGTCTCTGTCGCTTAAATCACTTCTCGTAAATTCGTGTAGTATCGCAGAAATATCACTTTGTTATCGTCAAGAACTGAATTGCCCGACGCATTTCTTCCTTCGAAAGATTTGTTCTAAAACAACGAGAAGCCTGTAAAAAGTTCTAGGCTTTTCCAATTAAGCATTTTAGAGAGCCATAGAATGTCGTAGAATCTTCGAGAAAGAGAATGCGGTCACGCCTCACTGACTTGTATTGCATGCGTAATATTCGGTTGCGAATGACTGACCGCCATTGCGCGACACAGTTGTATTAGTATTGGCATTCAGTAGGTACACAGTTTATCTGAAAATATAGAGCAATTCATTTTTTAATTAAAGACAGTAAAAAAATATGGTTGCACAAATAAATTAAGATAAATCGAAAATCGAATTTTTTCAGATTCGACAGTGTACGTAGGGACCGTAAGCAGCTATGACAAAAATCTCCCTCCCGTTCCATGCGCTCTTGTATGGTCCTTTTATACCCCGACTAGCGAGCACAATGTATTCATGAACCCCTTCATTTCTTCAATTTGCTTTATGTTATTGAAAACTCTTGTAATTGTTTTATACGGAGTTCCTGATGTTTCTTTTTCTATAAACAATGTGTAACAGAGCTAGTCTTTGTTTGTACTTTTGTAGTATTTTGTAAATAAGTACTTTGCAGAAAGATTTCTGTCTATATTATGTACGAGTCGAAAACATTCCAGCACAATGTTCTGACTCTAATAGTTACGGAGGTAAGCGACTTCAAAGTTAACATTTTTTTTCAACATTTCTAACTTATCTTTTGTAAAACGGCATTGAAGTAACCTATATCGAATATTAAAAACTCATTCGCGTTGATACAAGTTAAATGAAATAATTAAAACCTTACGGAAATATTAACCAGATTTCTTTTGACAGATTTATTTAACTTGTATTAAGGCGAATGAACTTTTAATATTCGACAATAGCCAAAATAAGTAAGTAAAATGAGAGTCCAGCGTTTTACAGAAGATACATAAGAAATATTTTTAAAAATATATATTAACTTTGAAGTCGTTTATCTCTGTAAATATATATATTAATTCATCTTAAACTTTTTAGGCTTATAATATAGGCAGTAATCTACTAAGTATTAGGTATAATATGGTTATTAGAAAAGTTTGTTTCGACTCCATACGCTATGAAGACCAGGGCTTTGTACGGTTAAAAATCAAAAGTTTTTTTACGGAGATGCGTAAGTACCTACACAGAACATAATATGTCACATCAATATTTTAAATATTGCTATGAAATACAATTATTTGAATGAGAATGAGTATCTAAACCATCAGACCAAAAACACTTATGTATGAGAAACTTGTGCGATTTCATGGTATGGATTAATTTTTTTTCTAAATTTAATGTGTATATACAATTAATAAACAATTATTTTCTAACACAGTCTTTGGGCTGTTATTAGGTAGTCCATTGATAGTCTCACATTGTGCATGTGACGGGCGGCACTTGTGTGAGTGCTTAGTATTTCTGCGGGAAGGTTTATAAAATCACATAAAGGATAAAAGTTAAGCTGAACAGGTTTGCAGCAACGCAAAGGGCATTCTACCGCCGTGGCGAAAGTCACAGAGGGCAAACGTTTCAATTTTTTACGTCTTATTTTGATGTCGTTCGTAATCTTGGTGCGTAGGCATTGGCGGACCGCGGGCTTCTCCGGGACTTCCTTTGGAATTTATTAAAGGAATTATGATAAAAACAACTCGTGGTTTGATTTGATTTTTGGCTATTTTAACATTTTTTTATCAAACGTGGCCACGTTGGAAGTTTTTAAGTTTTAAATATGTATACTAAATTAGAAATCTTAGTTTACATATTTGTTCTAGAAATTATTATCAGAGATTTATTTTTCAGTACCTATCTACTGGTAATTTTTCACATTTCTTCTTCACTAGCCAAAATAAAATGCTGCTCCAATAGTTTATGTGAAGAATAATAAACATGGTCATTAGCAAACATAACGCAGATGACAATTATATTGCTAGAACGAAATGAGAAAAGGTACAGTGAAGAGGGACCACCACACACATATCGGCCCTACATTTTCGCCACCCAATTCGGCATTTTTTAATGCTAAAGTGGTCATCCTCCCCACGCTACTTAAACTAATATGACTGCAAGGCGGAGAGGCGTCCACACAAAACCGCTTCACTGTCATCAAAAGCAAACCATACAATACAAAACAATAAAATGAGATATGATACAATGATACACAAATACCGTAGAGACAGTTAAACTAGATACAGTATAAACGAAAAGAAAGTTGTACAAAACAAACGGAAGACTCGCCAGCCCGTAAAACTGCCGGTTAGGCATAAACCACATTAGATAAGCTACAGCGAATGGTACCCACCCTTACTTCGGCTTACCCAGGACCGTTCTGAGAGCAAAAAAAGCTTCCTTATCGGTCCTACTCAATCGTGTCCAGGTTGATATTTTTTTAATACTACTTTGCAAGATCGTGCCGCCCCGCAGCGGTCGTATGAACCGCGGCGGGACCGCACGGTCGCAGAAACAAACTATTCACTGTCCCCACTGTGAAATAGGTCTTTATAAATAAAATAAAATGTAGATGAAATAAAACAAAGCAAGAATCGTATAACTTAAACATAAAACACAAATGAAATCGTAAGTAAAACAAAACAGAATTAAATACCAAGTAAACACATAATAAATGAAACAATACTAAGATAATTAAAGAAAAATCCCTCGGTATTAGAGAATAAATTAAAAATGGGATCCTTCTGTTGAAATCGAGAGCTGAAATCATTAGACAATATGGCGCAACCTAATTAAATGAATTAAAGTTTGTAATGTGTATATAATATATCAAATAAATAGAAATTGAAAATTGAAACCTTTTTCAGTATGAAAAAGTTGTTCTGCAGTCATGATCTCAACCTTCGATTACGAATGCGAATGGTCAGATGCTGTGTAGTCTCAATATTATTTTATAAATTGATAAGGCAACTTGAAGCGTTCGAAATGTGGATCTACAGAAGAATACTCAAAATAATTTGCGTGGATAGAGTTACGAATGAAAATACATGTTTGCATCAGCTGTGAGTACTGAGCCTAGGTACTAAAACTCTTTCACTTCAGGTAGTGTCTGCCCATCCATGTGTATGGGCTGATCTGTTTGTATTTTGTTACTGTATATGCATTTCATGTATTCCGTTTTGTCCATGACTAGATTAAAGAGGATCGGACTGAGTGCTGACCCTTGGTGTACCCCTACGTTCACTTCAAATGGTTGACTCATCCCTGTTACGCTTTTTACCTGGGTACTGATATAGCTGTACAGATCCTTTATAAGTTTTATATATTATAACATTGACGCTGACGTAACCCACAGAACCCGTGTAGCATGGCATAAATGGAGATTGCTTACTGGAGTTTGTGTGACAGTCGTGTACCTGTGAGGATTAAAGGTTTTGTATACAAAACTGCAGTAAGACCTGCAATGATCTACAGCTCGGAATGCTGGACTGTAAAGAAGATTCACCAGCAAAAACTCCATACCAGTGAAATGAAGATGCTCAGATGGTCTGGGAGTGTAACGAGACGTGACAGAGTGAGAAATTAGTATATCAGGGGTATTTTTAGAGTGGCCCCTGTTACTGAAAAGGTGAAGGAATCGCGACTGAGATGGTATGGTCATGTAATGAGGCATGGAGATCATGCAGTGCATTCCGCACTCAAAAAACAAGAAATAAAAAGAGGTAGAGGTCGACCCAGCTCCACATGGTGGAGTAGTGTGGAAAAGAACCTGAAGAATGCCCAGTTGGACGAAGCGATGGCCCAGAACAAGGAATCGTGGAAAAAAAGAATAAATAGAGCCGACCCCAAATTAAATGAGAAATGGAATAGTTAAGTTCAGTGAAGGTGTTATGGTTCGGATGAATAAAGAAAAATAAGTGATTAAATCAATATAAATATATCTCGGAAATGTGATGAGAATCTGATGAGAAGAGAGAGATATCTAGAGAAAACTAGATCTTGCATCTCATAATGCAGGGAAAGATTGCCGGAAGTCAGGGCCCTGGGAGAAGGAGAACACCATGAAAACCTAAGACGGGGGGTTGGCCAACGTCTGTTGAATGGATAGGGCACAAGAAAAATCCAAAAAGAAGAATAATAATACAGTTATACAATTTTGAAAGACTCATCTAATTATTCCCAAACATTCTAACAATCTTTCTAACCACATAACTTTATAGAATTTAACATTCCGAAAGCTATTTCTCTTTCAGATCTAAATCAATTGTCTAGGCATTTTTCATATCAAAATGATTAGGATATATCTTTAATTATGAGCAAATCTGGGTCCCGGGCACTGTCAAGCACCAAATATATTTGTTATGGTGTAATATATTTTGAGTTTCAATAATAAATTTACCAAATTATTAAATAACATGAACAAATGCATATACACATTTAGAATGATTAAATTATAAATAGTGTCTTTCGTGCATCCAACGAATATTGGCTATACGAAAGAATGTAAAAATGATTTTATCATATTTTTCTACCAGTCGACGTTTATATATTTTCCGGATATTAATTATAAGTTATATTACAAAATAAATACAAGCCTTGTAGAAAAACACAAATGTAGGCGCATAATAGTGAAAAATCAATGGCGGCCAGGGGTAAAACGAAGTGACATTTCTTTATCCGATGCTATGATACTAATAACACAAACAATATACAGTGTAGTCAGAAATAGTTCAGCAGGTATGTTACAAAAATACAGAATCAAAATTGAGATAAAACAAGAACTGCTTAGAAAATAATGTTCAAACTTTACGTCGATACGATAGTCGATTACGATGGTCGCCACCATCACGTCCACCATGTCCAGAGCGTATCATCCTCACGCTTCCGTTTTCCCAGAGTCCATATTTCAGCTCCATAGAGAAGAATGAGGAAGACAGAGATCTCATTTTTGTTTTTCTAATTATTTTCTGGACTTGTTTTTGTCCACAATCCATTATCCAGATTGTCCATGGAAGGCCGCATCATGATGTTTCTCGGCTAAATTTCTGTCTCGCAGTCTTTCATATTTATTATTAAAAATTCTAGATAAAGATATAATTGTTAAAGAGTTTGCAATTACCGATGAATTGCATGTTCATTCGAGTATGTTATTATCCTTTCTATCGATGACCGTCATTTGTGTTCTATATCGATTTATTACGAGACCCATTTTGTCAATCACTCCTTCTACGGAGGAAAAAACCTCTTCGATATCGTCAGCGCTGTTTGTGGAAATTTTAAACTTACTCAAATGAAATTACTTTAAGTTGTTCAATTATTTTGCAATGGATTACCAGAATATCTGTTTCTGTACTCACGCAACAAAACGAGCACTAACCTAGCCCACCGCGCGGTGCGCTGTCCCGCGAGCCTGCCCCCCCCGCACCTTGCACCTGTGCACCTTGTCCAAAAAATAAACCTCCAAAAATTCAACTGGTCCAACCAGCCTCTCTCTGTAGGTCCGGGCAGCCTGGATGAAAGCAGAGAAAGTGAGGAAAGCAAAGACGCGGACCAAAAAAGATGTTCTCGCAGGATGCGCATTATAAAAATGCAAAGTTTGAAGATGTGCCTTTTTACACGGAAAAACAGCGGCCGCACATTTATAGACGCTAAAATATGCATTCTCGAATATTCTGGCGTAGTTTAAATCATAAATATTCATTGATAAATAAAGAGATGCGCAATAAATTACCAGAATTAAATATTAGCCATTACGTTTGGTTTGACTCTCAATCCTTATGCCTACTTAGAAGTGCAAGATATTGTTTAGAATAATGTGAATGAATTTTACAAATGAGCGACAGAAATATAAGGATGTTAAAAAATTACAAAAACCAGAGATGAATCTAACAAACAGAAAAATAAAGACAAATTATTGATGTCTCATAGAGACGAAGTTATTTATATGGGAAACGTGTATAAAAGTCTTTATAAGGTGGCCCAGGGGTTATGATTTATATGTGCCAGCTTAAGTGATCCTTTTACACAATGCGACGTTCACCAATTTCACAATTCCACAATATCCGAAATCCCCGCAATATCAAATATTCAAAGCTGTATATATATATATATATATGTTCGAAATCAGTTTTATTCTTATATATAAATGTACTATGATAGGGACTATTTATAGTCCTTCCCATGACATACTTAGTACATAGATTTCGCAGCTGATACGACTATATTTTTAATGTGGAATATCAAGCAATATTATTTTTATTATTTGATACAGTAGTTATGTTCTCATAACATACAAATAAAAATATTGTTAAGAAAAATTAAAGTTTATTAGGAAAAAAAAAGTGTTCAAGGATAATTAGGAAACTGCATGTAAATATGAAATTATTTGAATTGCCTAAAAGAAAAAACAAGGAAGAGACTATCAGAAGATAGTAATAGTAGAAAATAGTAGAAATCAATTTATAGCTCCGATAATATTTTTTTTACGTTTCAACGAGACAAATGCCCAATTACAGAAGCGAAACACATCACAAAACACCCAGGCTTGAGTGAATCACATAGATTAATTTTTGACCAGAACGGAAATCGAACGCCTCGGAGACGCTAGTGTCATGCCCACCGGGCTACGAGGGCCACCGCAGGTATATCACTGTACTGAAAAAATATTCGTAAGTGTATCACTTTACTGAAAAATATTCGTAAGTAGGTATATCACTCTACTGAAAAATATTCGTAAGAATATCACTCTACTGACAAATATTCGTAGGTATATCACTTAAAATTAACTCGTTATGTAACGATCAATTGAATAAAATATTTTGAATTATATAGATAATAATGAATTGTCCGAGACAAACGAAAAAACCTGATGAGAATACATACTACCAAATTATAGTTCAGTAACAATTCAAAATACAGAACATAATTATTTTACAAATATTTTAAATTTTTATATTCATTAATATGTTTTTATTAGTGAAGATTTTAAATAACAGATTTCTTTATACGTTATTTTATAAGTGAGACATCCGACAGGCAATGCAATTAATATTTATCAATATTTATATTTAATAATATTTACTTCTGTCAATAATAATTATGTATTTATTAAAATTTCGAAAATATAGTAATCACAATTTGTTGTGTCAATGAATCTTTAAAAACTTTTACGTGTGAATTACCACGTAATGATTATTACAAGGAGGATGTATACGTGTCTTTGAATATATACATGTGTAGGTACAGGTTCTTCTTATTGCATCTCTACAGGTATCCTCTTGAGCTTGCTCACCATACGTTTGCACATATTGGGGTTCAAAATGACAAAATTTCTTATTAGTACGTAAGTTTCACACAATTTGATATAAAAATTAACATCATCACTTTTATGACAATCGAATCTTGTATCTTAAATAGTTAAATACTCACATCACCAATTAAAAATGTTCGTGTATATTTATAAACTCTTATAAAGATAAAATAAGTGCAGAAACTAGAATAATACATGGAATTATTTTTTTTTTTCCAATAATAATAAATCGCACTAGATCGATAGATAGATAGAAATTTCAAATTATCTATCGATTTGTCTTTTGTGAGGAAATTTTAAATTTTAAATTAAATATTGTTTATTTATTTTAAGTCCAATTAAAATCCCACAAGTTACTTTATTATTAATTTAAAGGGTATTTTTTTAGAGGTATATTCATTTAAAATGAAATAAAATACATAGAAGTCGTCGTAATTATCACAGATTTATTGGAAAGATAATTTTATGACATTAGTGTTTCAAAGTTTACAATTTATAAATTTTTGCGCTTTACAAAATGAATTACAAATGCATTTTGCAATGAAAATGAAATAATCGTATGTATATAAGAAGAAATCTCTTGCAAAACTAGACAGTAAATAATGATAATTTATTAAGTCTTATTTTTTTTTTAATTTAAATTATGACAAACGAATATAACTATAAAATTCGAATGCATATGATAAAAATTCAGAATAACTTAAGGGAAATGGAGAAACGATTTGACCTTTAAAATAAGTGATGTAGCTTGTGGAAGAGATTTTTTATTTGTTATAATTATTTTGCTTAAAATTCAAACATACGGTTTGTGATAATTTTAAATTTTTCTTACGATTGTTCGACTAGGCTCCAGATTTAGAATTGTAATAGTATAATAGAAATTCAATCGACCAACAACTGAGATTGCGCAGAACCTCTAACTCTTGACCCACGCGGCATGAATGAACCCACATTAACATTATGCCTAAAGAAGCTGTCAACTGAATTTCGTAATAGATTTTGCTATTCTGTACACGCTGTTCATCATGTTATGTACCTATTCGTACATACGTAGATAAAAAATTAATAAAATAAATTCAAAATACTTAAATAATGGTTTATTTGCCTTAAATGTATTTTTATTTGATAATAGCAACGTCTTTACTTTAGCCGGCAAACATCTTGAATCATTCTTCAGCTGCGCAGAAGACAAATTTTGGGTCTCAGGGGTGATGTAGTATGGAGTGTACATGCGCAAACTTTACCCCACTGGCACTGCGCCGAAAATTGTTCACGATGTTCGCAACTCTGTTTTATCTTTTTTTATCATTTTCATACTTCTTATTTTCTCAATACCTAAACACCCCATTGGTGACGTCAATTTGACTTACACCATTGGTGACACCGATCTCACGCACCGGGATGTACAATGGAAGATTTTGCAAAATATTTTATATACTATTAATTATTATTTTTAATTATATGTTCTTTGACAATAAAACAAAAATATTTCATTAATCATAGTACGTTTATTATATTTTTAATTATTATAAAACAATTTCACTTAAAACATTAAAATTTCCTAACTTTTGAAACATGACTTTTTTTAAATACGAGAAAACACAAAAATCTTTTTTTTTTTAATTAGTTCAGTATTTTCAATTTTTGGACACTAGGAAATTACGTAAAATAAACAAAAAGTGGCGTCCTTCCAACAAAAAATTAACGAATATTTGATCTGATTAATGACTATTCTTCAGTCAAACAGCTTCTGCAAGAAGGCACTACATGTTCAAGACACAAATATTTTTTGCACTTGTAGCAATTGTATTTGGTTTTTCTATTATTTTTCCATACACACTCATAGCACAGGCTATTTCTTGATGGACCAAACATCTCAGGTACCTCACCTATCTTCAAAATTTCTGACGGTCTTTGTCTCATTGACCGTGGCAAGTTCAACTGCATCTGTCTCTTATGTGAGGTTCAATCAATTTCATAGCCACATTCTTAATCAAGTGACGATGTTAAAGCTTTTACTTTTGGTTGTTAGCTGTATGTATTACTTGACTGTTTATGGTACTGACATTGAGCATAGCGTAAAAGACTGTCATAGACCAACGTCTTGTTGCTCGAGCATAATTGTAATTTGCACATAAACGATCTACGACATCGACGCCGCCATTGGTGTCATTGTAGCTTTAAATTATATCGTGCTTTTGAGTTTTGGCATCATCGGATGACATTGATGGTCCGTCCTCATCATGTAAAAGAGATTCGAGACACTTTCGTATGACATGCTGAAACAATGTATGTAATTTGAAACATATATAGAATATTTTTGTGAAATATCGATAAAATCATGCAATATACTTACAAATAATAGGACAATGCTATAAAATAATAACAAAACTAAAAAAGTAAGTAAAATATAAATATAGCCCTGACAAAATGCTAATAATCAATCATTCAACTATGACTATTTTACTTACGTAATCGGTGATGCCGGTCTCACGCACCGTGTTGGCGCCAAAACTCCAGAACGTGCATCCACTTCGACATCGCGCCGCGGAGTGAACTGACGGCGGGGTACGTGCAATGCGGCAGCTACTCGAAATCACGACAAAAATCAATGGCGGGGGAAAAAGTTATTCGAATTTTTGAAAATACCCGATCTCACAGACGTATACGTCACCATTGGCGGGTTAGGCCTAGACCTATTATTGATATGGCGTAGCCTTAAAAAAATAGCTGATATAAATTTTAATTGAAAAAAAAACATTTTACCTGATGTGTTTTGGCGTTACTGTAATACATAAATAGAAAATGAGAAATTTAAACAATACATTTCAAAAATGTGTTTGATACCCTAAAATATTAAGTTAATTATTCTTTTATACTAAATTGTATTGAATAATATTGTTTGAGTATCGTAAAAATTAAAAAGGAAATTTAGCATATATATGTTTAATTTTCATTTTTTAAATTTAATTATAATCATTTTTATGGTGCAATAATACTCCTGGAACACCTTCTTAAGCATAGTCTAAAATATTTACATTGTGGATATGCGTGGGATCTTTAAAAAATATCTATTTTGAGAATAAAGACGTTCTATTCTTTTATCTAACACTATGTACCAATGTTTTGCTTTTGAATAGTGGACATGGTTACTTATTTTTTCTTTAAATATATTCGTTAAATTAAAAGTAGTGGGCTCAAATGATATCCCTGAGAGACTCCTGAAATATTCAATTTTCACAATAAATTTTCTTAAAAAAATCGTAAAATTATTTACTACTGGAAAATCGGTAAAACCGGAAAATTTCGCTTTGCCAATTCTATTGCAGAAGATATTTCGGAGCGAATTTCAATGGAATCTCTTTGAGATTTTTAAAAAACTCCCAAATTGAAAATCAAGAAAAATTATGAAATTCGTTGACAAGCATGACACGCCATTTTGTTTCAAAATGACGAATGATATCATTTTATTTAATGTTGGTGGAAAAGAAAAAATAACATAAATCGTGAGAAATGCAGAGTTTTTAATATCAATTTTTCACACACAGAGGAAAGGGACGTTTATGTTTTTAATTAAATTCTTAATTAAAAAACAAACATTAACAAATCATTTATCGATTAAATAAAGTTGTCCCGAGTCAATACGTGTAAATCATGGTGAATTGTACGAAATAAAAAACGTCGCCCATATATTCGGGTAGCGGTCAAACTAACCGGAGCGGTGGTCGACCCTCCCCCGCGCTCCCTCCCGCCCCCCCCCGGCTCCCCCCGCGAGGATAGGCAACACAACTATCGAAATGTTGCGATAGGTTAGGGTCAAGGAACTGCGGATCGGCCGATAATGGCCAAAGGACGCGATCTCGACACGTGGCTCATCCGGCCCACTTCCGCCTCGGCCGGGTGACGCGCGGGCCGAACCGCGGGTCGCGCGCCGACAACCGCAACAATAGGCTGTCATTGCGGGAAGACCGACACATCTAGATTATAACCATCTGATTATCATCCCATTGACGGGCTGCGCCGGAGCACCTGCTCCGGTGACACGGGAGTCCCGAGAACCCGAAATAAACCGAACAATGTACAACTGAGCCGAGGGAGGGGGCACTCCAGCCGGCTGAACTTCGGTTACAGCGGTTTCGAACCGCGCGAGACCGTCTTGAGACAGCCGCAGTCCCGAACTGTAACCTTATCGCGATACGGATATTCGAAATCACTCCCAAAAATGGTACCGGTCGAGGAGAGATGAGAGCCTATATAATGGCTGCAGCGTCGCCCGCTCGCTCCGAGAAATGCGCTGACGTCCCTTCGCAGTGGATTGGTCAGTTCCGCCCGGACCCGAAAAGTATCGCTTTCTTGCCGATTGATATGAATAACGCCGATCTTTACGCCACAGCCAACGGGCTGCAACGCCGTGACGCGGAAGACGTGATGGAGGAATTCTTCCATCTAGTTAGGTGGTCGGCCGAGGGGGGTGACAGCATCCTGGACATAGGCTGCGGGGACGGTGACGTGATGATTAATGTATTGCTGAAGCGTCTGCCTAAAAATTTCGGCAAATTGGTCGGAGTTGACTTGTCGTCCAAAATGATAGAGTACGCGAACACTGCGCATAGGATCTCCAGGGTGCACTTCGGGGTGATGGATATATCTAGTGAAGTAAGCATTCACCAGCGGGAGTCCTATGACCACCTGTTCTCCTTTAACTGTCTCCACTGGGTCCAGGATCAGAGGTAAGACAAATAATATGCGTATCGTTAGCAATATCTTGATTTTTTCAAAAATTTCAAAATATAATTGCATTTTTGTAATAAGTAAAAAATAATTATCGGAATCAATTCTTCTAATTTTCGAAAACTTTTGACGCATTGATTTAGTACACTCCTTTAAACCAATTTCAACTTACTGATATCTTAATATGGTTTTCAATTTCAAAATCTAATTTTTCTTTATTGGCGTATGATCCTAATTAGTCACCAGATTGTACAAGAAAATTTTGAGTTACTGTTATATTATCCTGACTTTCTAGAAAAATAATAAGTCACCAAACTGCAGAATATTAAAAGATAATTTCAATTTATTTGCGCATTATCCTGATTTTTTAAATAAACAATTGTCAAAATTTACAATATTATAAGGTAATTTTTATTTATTGGCATATTACATCATTTTAAAAAACGTCGATATTAGTCATCAAAATATGCAATATTACATTTGAAAAAAAATTAATTGAACATATTGAATGACAGCTTTTTATTTATCCAATTAAATATTTATTTATACTTCTTACTTGTTTAATTATTTAAAATGATTTCCCATCGAGTTATTACATTTAGATTTTAATGTTAAGATTGGATTTTTCCTGAAATCACTGATTTATTTACAATAATCTTAATTGAATTTTTGGATATATTTGCAAATGATTTTTTTTCAGGACTGCATTACAAAATATTCATTCATTACTCAAGCCTGGTGGAGACTGTGTTCTGAGTTTCGGAGCAAAAAATCAAATATTCAATGTGTACAAAATACTAGCGGAACATCCTAAATGGTCCATGTACATGAAGAATTTCTCCAAATTTGTTTCTCCGTACCATTATTCCTCAAACCCTGTAGAAGAATTCAAAAATTGGATGTTCCTGGCTGGTTTCTCCAAGGTCCATGTGGAATATAAACAGAAAACATTTAGTTACTGTGGAATTAAAAACTTACGAGGTGAGTGATATGTTTTACAAAATAATATAAAAACAAGTTTAAAAGATACTCAAATACATTCACATAGATGTATCTTCTATGTTTTTTACTAATTCATTTAATTTCTTTGAATATCAAAGAACTTTGTTATAAAAATTGCAACGTTTTTTAAGATGATTTTTCATATAAAACAATCGTAAACGTTTTTCATATAAAAATAAAAAATAAATTTAAACGATCGATTTGTTCATTTTTATCTTGTAGTGATTTTTTATTTTTATACTTCAATGCGAGGAAACACTCTAATGATTCTTCGGCGTCGAATGTATCAACAAAAATAGATATTTCGTATATATCTATATAAGTAAAAATGTAGATGTTCGTTTGTACAAAATCGATAATCTCTGAAAGTTCTTCACCGATTGCTTTGAAATTTTGGCACAGCGTTGCATTCAATTACGAGGATGTTTTTGTACACATAATTTGTTTTCATATATCAACTATTAATTTATATAATCAAAAATGTAAATTTTCCATTGTCAAATACTTAAATCTCCTAAAGTTCTTTTTGACACAACATTGCATTCGAATTCGCACAAATTATTTGAAAAAAAGGCGCAGGTACTTACCCTTTTAATATTGATAAATATTTAGATATAACATTTTTCAAAATCAAATTTTTTGTAACACTCGATCGTCTGCTTAAATAAAACGTTTGAACCGTTGAGAAAGTGCAGCCAATCGTATCGCGATATTTATACCTATAAAACTCAATGTCTGTCTGTGTGTTCTCTATATATATCTATACCGTTTTCCCGATTCGACTAAAATTTTGCGTACCTATGCTTCAGGACATTTCCCCCCTCCCATTCTATCCCTTCCCCTCCCCCTGATATATTTTCAATGCAAATCTGTACCGTTCAACCGATCAGACTCAAAATTTGGAAACTTATTCTTTAGGACCCGGCGGGTAATACGGGCGACATTTCTTTTCTCCCGTTTTACCCCGTCTCCTTACCCCGATATATTTCCAATTTAAATTTATATACAGAAGAAGTTTTTATACCATAAAGATGTTACGGACGTTACACGAAATTGGACGGACAGATGAACAGATGACGAAATTATTGTAATTGGGATAAAGTACAAGCCCGGGTATGTGACTGGGGAAACAAAGTATGTCATGACATATGAAACATTTAACTAAAACTATTTTTATGGTGGTATCTGTGAGACGAAGCATTTTTTCCTCTTTTTGACAATTCTAGTGAAAGATTAAAAAATCTAGTGAAAGATGAAAAAAAAAAGGCTTTTGTTTTGGTTATTCAATATGTACTTTATACGGAACCTTTAGATGGAGACCACCCTTTTTGTTTACCCGTCTCAGCATAGGGGACACAATCACATTTTTATTTTGAGGATAGAGTTCATATTTTTTGGCCATCTTTTATTAAAATGTAGAAAAAAAAGAAAATATGAAATTTCGCTCCTTTATATTTTGTGATGATTATTATGTATACATAGATATTCATGTAGTCGGCCACTAATGGATAAAATAAATTATATTTTGAATAGCTCCTTTACATGCGGTGCTATAACATATAGATAATTTTTTTCAAAGGAACGTGAAAAAATTATCCATCTTCTTCTTCTTTTCTGGCGTTTCATCCCTGTGGGGTGCCACAAAACAAGTGTGTTTCTTCGTTGGCGCAAAGCTGTGATTTCCATCTTATCTTTCTAAAACCGTGATTTACATTTATTATTTGAGAATATTTAATTGTTTTTTCTTTTTTAATTTTGATACCATAACATTTATCTAGGCATAATTTTTTGGTAGTAATATATTATTTGATGTGTTTTTGTGATAAACACCTTGCATGAAAATATCGTAATGGTTCATATTTAAAAGTCTGTAAAACCTTAAATCATCTCTGAAAGTGCCGACAGATGTTTATTTTATATATTTATTCATATATAAACTATTTATGCTTCTGTATATAAAAGGTTAATTTAAAACTAATGTTCAAACATAACGTTTAAAATGTGTTTATTATGCATTTTAAAATCAATTTATTCCGATTTTTTTCAAATGCGACATATCTTATAGGCGTTAACAATAAATGGCTTAAAATTAACTCTATGAAGAACTTAAGCTGATTATTTGAATTAGATAAAAATCCATCGGCATTTCACTACTATGTGTATTTTTTCCTTTGGAGGTACTAGATAAGTCATTGTCAAGGGAACTACATGTTACGTGAAAGGGACAATAGATACTCAATCTATACCTCTTCAAGTTGAATATACACTATTGGCATAAGCGGGGATAACTTTTAGGGTCAGGGCTTTGTCTCCCACTAAGGCATGAAAAATTACCGATTTAAGGGTAATTATGAAGGCGTAAAAAATGAATATTATGGTTTTACGAATAAAACAAAAAAGATGAAAAGGCATGCATTCCAATAAAACAACAAATTAAAAAAAAGATATCACTATTATAATAAATGATATAATTTCAATGACGTAATATTGAATGAGACAATGAACAGTAAAGGATTATAATCCCAGAGCATTTTTCCAATCCCGGGATTGACCAAAACAGTTATAAGTGACTAGGAAATAAGAATATAAATAAAAATATGCAATTTAAAGAACAATACAAACTATTTATTGTAATTTTGGCATTTATTAAACTAAATAAAGGTATTATTATTAGCCCAGTACTTTTTTTTTGTCAGCCTGAATTTTGGTGTATTATATATTATATATTATATAAAGCACGGTACAAATATTCTTGATCCTACTCGTACTAAAGTTATTTCGTAAATTCCATAACTTTCTTTACCTGCATTATATTAAGCAACCAAATAATAATTTTGTTGTTTATAAATATAATAATTTAAACAAAAGTCAAACAAAACAAAATAGAAATAATTAAGAAATAAAACAATATAATGATCATTGAAAAACAAAATCAGAGTAAGGCAAAAAAATCATAGGAACTAAATGTTGAACAAATCAGTCTTTAACATATTATAGATGGTCCCCCTACATATACTGTCGAATCTGAAAATTTCGATTTTCGTTTTACTATCTTAAACCATCCAATCTACTCTATATTTTCAGATTAAGTTTAAAAAAGTTGAAAATTCCTTTATTTTCTATTTTGGAAATGAAAATATAATTTTTTTAACATTGTCCGAAAATATTGAGTAAATTGTATGGTTTAAGATAGTAAAACAAATATCGATCTTTTCAAAATCGACTTTTTACGTAGGGACCATCGATATGCCATATTTAATATTAAAATAACCAGCAGGTATAATAAGATTTCAGTGTTTTTTTTAGAATTTTTTAGAATTGTGGAAATATGTTCTCAGCTTGAGAAAGTAATCGATACTCGGATCACCGAGACGGCTTCGCTGTTACAACCAATAAAAATTCCGCAGAAAGTGCTCTTCGGGCTTTATGAGAGGAGTGGTTATCAAGCACATAAAATTTTTTTCTAGATGGGGACTTATAATTTCAATTCAATGGATGTGTGGGGTCAACGACTCGTTTCCCCACGCGTTTTGACCAAAGCCGAATTCTCACGGTAAATAAATCGCGCGACAAAAGACACGTGCACTCGGAAGCACGGACGTCTGTGTTTATATACAGATAAGATCGACACCACAGATTAGAAACCGCTGATCTGAGACACACGTGAATTCCGCTGACACTGCGGATCTCACGCAAACAAAGGAAAATTACACAGGTTTTTGTACACATCTAGACAAAAAAATCGGGATATAAAAGTTACCGACATCCCAATTCGGTTCGTTCCCTCGCCATCACAAAGACGTCACGCCGCGCGGCCGCTACCGTAGCTATCTAAGCAGTTATCGTAGTCATCTAGATAAGCAGTTCTTCTCCCTCGCCTCAACCACGAGGTTACGCTGCCCAATGATTGCTACACGTAGTTCTTCTCGCTACGTAGCGCATCTTTTTCTGCACCATACGATCAACCTTCAGCCCGCAGTAGCTACGACATCAAACCATAATCGCTACGTCGCTCATCTTATTCTTTTCTACGCCTCCAGTTTCCAATCCATCAAGCCCAACAAGTTCGAACAACAGAACACATACTGTAATCCGAAAATACTGACCACGGCTTTCTGCTGATATCAGCTGTGTTTCACCCTGTAATACATTGTACAAAAGTGGGATACTGGACACAGTACCCCACAGACGTACATTTGGCTTTAATCCATGTAATAATATAAGTTAAATAATAAAATAAGTCAGCCAACTCTATATTTATTTAAAATACTTCTTTAAAAGGAATATATTACGTAATACCTACTTATGCGGACATAACTAATAAATTGACCGACCAATGAAACCACGACTCAAACCGCGCTTTATTTCACTCACATCTGTGTTCGAGTGAAACAGAGCGCGGCCGGACCGGCACATTTGGTAATTGGAGGCACATGGGAGGCACGGGCCACTTTTTTTTAAATATTTTTTTTCTATTCCTAGTCTTTTTTTTCTATTATTTTCTATCTATCTTCTATCTATATTCTATCCATATTCTAGTCCCGAAAATCCTGGGATGTCAGGACCAGAAAAACGTTCGAAATCCCTGGACCCCGTGATTCGAAATGTAATCGGATACTTATCCCTACGTATAGTGCAACTGAACTTCACGAAGCTTCAGAGGAAATTAAAAAGATTTTGTCGGAAGACAGAACAGCCGCTATGAGATATATAATAATCAATAAATTATCGTAATCTTGAAAAGTATTTTTGCGATAGTCACTGATCCCCATCGCACGTGCGCGCATTGTATTATACCGGAGAGAATTTCACAAAAGTTCAAGTAAACAAATCATACAACAAAACACTCAGGATACAATGTATACATACATTTTATACATTGTATCCTGACGAAGGGACCATTGGACTTGAAATATATTGATATTTTCAATAAATATGTGGTGAAAACGAAGTGTTTTTTTTTGATATTCTAAATAATTTTATTAATTAATTAATTTAAAACTAATCAAGCGCGCATCTGAACCCTCTTCTGAGAAAAAATATTGACAGAGCATTAATGCCAATCATTACGTATTTTATGTTTTTCTCAGCGGCGTCCAGTCAGTACTTTGAAATATCCCGTCAGTACTTTGAAATACCATACATGATTATCATGATTTTATTCATTTTTAAATACTTAGATAAATATTTAAACAGAATAATTTTTTAATATATTTTTTACTGACTGCACACGCCCAGTTTTCCTCGAAAGTAGTTAACGTCAATATCATGTATTAAATGTTTTCTTATAAATAGGGACCAATGGATATTTATGTATGTACCAATCAGTATTTTAATCTTAGGCCCGTAATTGTTATAGTACCTATATTCTTATCACACGAGGAAGACATAAGTAAATGGTAAAAAAGAATAGAAAAAATAGTGTTATATCTTCCAACTATAAGACGACAATATGACACAGACACAATGATAATTTTAAAGTCTTATTTAACAGATTTTTTTAAATTTAACATTAACGTATAGTAAAAACGTTAATTTAACAGCCATAGATAAACTAAGTGATAATACGGAGGAAAAGTGAAAGTAAACAGTGATAATTAGTAATGCGTATAATCAATATCAATATATATATAAAAAAAAAACGTGTTTCCCTACCCGCCAGGTTTTTGTGACATATCCACCTATCCACCACCATAACTACCGGTGGGTGGTTATGGTGGTGGATAGCCCTTGATGTCACACCAAAAATATGCGAGTTTGGTGGGGGTGGCTGTGCGTGGGCGGGAGTGGGTGACGAAAATGTGCTTTCTAGCATATTGTTTTGTTATAGGAAGGCCACAAATGCTTCAGATTGCGCGCTGACTGTGTTGTCTGTGACTGTGTTATCTGTGTTGTCTAGAAGGTTCCGGAAAAACCTGCTCTACAAAGTTCAAGGAGAAGGTTCTAGAAAATTCCCGAAAGTTCTATAAGGTTCTAAACTGAGTGGCGGAATGTGTCGGTGTGTCTAGAAGGTTCCTGTCAATTCGAATTTCTTGAAAGTTCTGGAAGGAGAATGTTCTAGAAGGTTCGCGAAAGTTCTATAACGATCCAAACAGTGTTCTAAAAATCTACGCGTGCGAAGCCGCGCGGGCACAGCTAGTGTACGTATATAATGCACATTGTCAGGGAGTGCAATGAGTTTCCAGTATCTGCCTTACCATACGACGATACTTTGTATGATTTACATATCAATTCTTTCAGAACATCATTGATACAGAGTGCTCTTATAACATTTTAAACATTTAAAACAGTCCTCTGTCAATTATTTTTATTGAATACAGTGTAAAAAATTAAAGCCCACCAACCCTTACAAAAGAAATTTTCAGCAGTTCGGTTCTTCTTTTCAGACTCTGTGTTTGCCGTGAACCCCTTCCTGGAGAAGATACCTCCCAGTCTGCATGACGCCTACTTCGAGGACTACATGGAGGCCGTACGGGGACTGGACCTGATTGACGAAGGCAATAATAACATAGGAGATAAACTGACGGTAAGGGCTCCATATTTCTTCATCGTTGCATACGCAGTCAAATAACACCATTACAAGCGAATATTATACAATTCATGGTGATCATTAAATTGGGTAAAACACATAAACTATGTAATCTTACGTGAATTTAATTATCTACATTATGATTGCGCTAAAAATCATCGAGTATGCGCACCCCATCATAATCGAGAAACAATAATAAATTGGCGAAATCATATAATGTAGTAAGATATACTGATTACTTTAAAACACACGTGGATAAAATTAAATAAAATTATACACATTATTTTCTATTCGAGTCACTTAAAAAATAATGTGTACGTATGTCAAAATAATCTGTGAATCTCGCTACGTACTTTTTGATAAAGGCCATTCTAGCTGGCCACATATTGCGCACGCGCGGTATATATCAAAACTTGAAATTTTGACGTTTTCGCTCTCTACTATCTATTGTTTTAATGATACCGCATGAACACATAATAATAAAAAAGTTACGTTATAAAAAACATACTTTTTAGAAAACGATTTGAAATTAAATAGGTATGTAACATAATATTATGATATATTAAAATCAGATATATTAAAATCATAATATTATGATATATATTTTTTTGTTTTTTTTTCTACAAATTTGTTACGTAAAAGTCACGCTTCAATGTACTCACTGCCATTTATTTAAAGAAATCTATACATGACTGAAGAGGAGCGTGAGAGAATAAATATTAGGCAAAAGTGAATGCAGAAAGAAGAAATACTGGATATGGAGGGATCAGAAGCAAAAACGTTATTTTGGAAATGATGTGAATACAGAGCGACGTATTTGAATATGATTATCTGGCAAAGAATTTCAAATTGACAATTGATCTTGAAAGCATGTTTGTGTGTTTAAGAACTTAAAAAACAAAATAATATTTATTTTAAAATCTTTATAACTTAGATTTATTATATTATATAAGGGCGCTGTAGCAGCGCGCAACCACGAAGCAGCCCCCACAACCCTCGGCGGGGCTTAGCAGCAGGCAAAGCGCTAGAGCCAATTCTACACACAATGACCTAGTAGCAGCGCCCACTATCACTATCGGTCGCGCAGCGACCACAGCCGATAGTTAATTGCACTAAAGGCCGCGCAGCGGTCACTATCGGCCGCGTAATGCCCAGTACAACCACCCGCAGGGTCTAGCAGCACGCAATCGGCGATAGACGATTGCTTATATTTTATATTTTACTACTTGAGTTTCGAGAGGTCAATACCTAAGCAATTAATTGTTTGTATTTCCACCTAATCCAATATTTAAAAGAAGTAAAAATTGTAAAAATTCAATATCTGAAAGAAGTCAGTTTAATATTCATCTGTCGATGATAGATTATATTACTCTCGAACATAATTGGTAAAATATTAAATTATAATTAAACTCACAGCAGACGTAACATAGTTTATGTTTTTTACCCAATTTAGAGATCATCATGAATAATCTCTCAACGTTTACGCCAAATCCATTAGTAATATAAGAAAATTCGTTTAAATTTATTATAATTTTGTAAAAAAGTTGAAATTTCAAATTCTAAAGAATTTTCCTTAACACATCGCGCAGCAGAAATGGCTAGCGCATACAAGTTTGTCAAGTAGTTTTAGACATAACGACAAATCTCGATTGATTGCTATGATAATGAGTTCTAGATTTTACCAAAGTGTGGATTTTAGAAAAATGCTAGGAATTTCAAGATATCGGTTGAAATCCATAGAGCGTAGCTTAACGACCTCAGATATTAACGTAGCATTTTTAAAACATTTCGAAGATAACAAGAGACAAACTTTCCATTATTACGAAGACTTTGTTTTATTTAAAAACTTTATTTTAGTGCACATTCGTCATAGATGAATTAATCCGTAAACTTTTGTGATTATGATAAATAAATAGAAAAGCCAATTGTGTTATACAATTTTTTTAAATTTATTGTATCTATACAACATTCACCTTATTGTATTAAAAGAATATTTTAAAACAAAGAAAAGTTCACATTCATCCACTGGTTTTTCAACAAGTGGGTGCACTATTTGAACATGTAATACTAACTTCAATAAATGAAAAGGCCTAACAACAAAATTACGGCTTCAAATTTAGAAAAAATATTTATACCTGTGTAGATTTACAAAATATAGCTTACTCTCTGTAATAATCATTTGATCCGGTAGATGTATTGATATAATTTGACCGTTTAAATATCATCTACCTACTTCACCCAATATCATCCATTACAATATCATGGACGGTATCAAGGGAAATTAAATAATTATATTATTGTTTTGTACATAAATGTATATAATATTATTATTATTAAGTCGTACTACAACCCATGAATAAATTGTCTTTTCTACAACATTAATTGGGACAGTTGGAAACAACTTTTGTGAAATTTAGGGTCGCAAACAAAAGTTTTCAAATACAGCATAAATAAACATGGTCTATTCTCTAATTAAATATTAATAATTTTAAAACCAAATTTATTAATCAATTAGAAAGACACACAGAAAAATCAAATCAACGAAAAAATATTTTGGCTACTACCGACCGGGACTCGAACCCGGATCTCCTATTTATCCGGGAAGCAGCGTACCATTACACCACACTAATTGATTAATAAATCTGGTTTTATAATTCACAGAACGTTGTTCTGAAATTGCACCTTCGCAGTAATATTGTGTTCTTTAGTATAATTAATATTTGATTCAAATGCGTATCTATTTACATTAGTTTTATATAGGTTATGCAACATATCATAAAATTTATCTAGCTGGCTCTATATGTGCAAACATGTTCCGTTTACAAACAATTGTATTTGTAACTATTTATTTTTAGTGCTATTTGATATCAATACTAAAATTGTCCAATTAGAAATGAAGAATTTTTTGTCATTTGCTATTTCTTTTTCGGTTGTCGAATAGCATACCTTGCAAAATACTTATATATATAATGGATTGTTGTATATTTTTATTAATATTGTGTTTTTTTAATTACACTCCGTGATATGACATTTAATCTAGCATGATACGTTCTTAATACACAAACTCTTACCAGGTGAAATATTTTTTTTAAAGTTTTGCTTAAAAAATACACAAAATTAACAATCAATATTAAAAATGATTTGAATAATTTTCTTAAACAATTGTGGCTTTCATAAAATTACGGATTATTGGAACCATCACAAAAATCACAAAAATATTTCTAGATGAACGAATTATTAATACTTTACATGTTTCACTGCAGTGGGTGCTCACTCAATAATTGATAAAATTGATACATTGTTGACATAATAATTGACAAAAATTGATAAGATGGAACCATCACAAAAAATCACAAAAATATTTCTAGATGAACGAGTTATTAATACTTTACATGTGTCACTGCAGTGGGTACTCACTCAATAATTGATAAAATTGATACATTGTTGACATAATAATTGACAAAAATTGATAAGATGGAACCATCACAAAAAATCACAAAAATATTTCTAGATGAACGAATTATTAATACTTTACATGTTTCACTGCAGTGGGTGCTCACTCAATAATTGATAAAATTGATACATTGTTGACATAATAATTGACAAAAATTGATAAGATGGAACCATCACAAAAAATCACAAAAATATTTCTAGATGAACGAATTATTAATACTTTACATGTGTCACTGCAGTGGGTGCTCACTCAATAATTGATAAAATTGATACATTGTTGACATAATAATTGACAAAAATTGATAAGATGGAACCATCACAAAAAATCACAAAAATATTTCTAGATGAACGAATTATTAATACTTTACATGTTTCACAGCAGTGGGTACTCACTCAATAATTGATAAAATGAAATAAAATATAATGTGTCTAAATAAGTGGTATGTTTTATCTAACTATTAAAATAAATCTATGAACTAACCAAATTACGAAATATTGAAGGACCGTCCATTTCACGTTTCTATAGAATATGATTAATTATAAAAATAATTGCTCTCCAGAAATTTGGAAAATTGAAATGATGGTATCACGTATCTAAAGTTCTGTGCCATACAAGCATAACGGAAACTTTTTCGTGCATTGTACAAATTATTTGAAAATATTTCATTTTAATTTGAAAACACTGTGGTTACAAAATGTATGATAATTCAATAGTTAATTTACAATTATTATGCTTTATATAAACAAGCCATATAACCAATCATATAAGAAGATAATAATATCACGTATTTTATTATACGTGGAGTATTATACTGTTGTTTCTCACTAAAGTAGCATGTCTTCTAACAAAAAATGTTGCTTACTTTTATTGTAAGCTAAGTTATTAACTTTTTTGAATTTGTTTATTTACGCAAAAGAAAGACGAGGTGATGGTGTTTTATTGTGATATTTAGATAAGATATGAAAAATATTTAGTAAAATTTCAATTATATATTTTTCTGATATAATTTTCGGTCAGGGCGTCTAAATAGCATTGTTTATTTATTGATTTGTTTTATTATTCATTAATCATTGAAAAGCTGTGAGTTATACAAATAGATAGGTGACTATGTTTTATGTAAAATTTTATTAAAATAATAATTTTGTGTGAATATATGCAACATTACTTACGCCTTAAATGACGGGGGTGGACATTTTTAATTGAATGAAATGTATATCAGTAATTCTGTTATTACTTTTTTATTTTGTTAAATGTGTATTAAATATTTATTTTTTCAAAATCGTTTATTATTTGACATTAAAATTTCAATCTTGTTCAATCATGCAATCATTTATATATTTTATATAATTTGTTCTTTTCCTTTGTTATCCCACCCACTGACAGGTAAGAGCTATAATAATATTGAATGTACGAATATGCATTACTTATTTTACATCACATTCTTTAAGTTGCGGTGTGATGTGTGACACAGACTGGCGGTGATAAGGATAAGGAACACAGAAGATATAATCAATAAATTAGAAAAATATTGTAAAAGTGGTAGTGATTATTTTCTCTTAAATCCATTTATTGGAATCTAGGAAAAAACATTAAGTAATAAACAAAAGACGCCCTTGTTCAATGAAACCTTGGAAAAAATGTTAAGTAATAAACAAAAAACGCCCTTGTTCAATGGAACCTTGGAAAAAATGTTAAGTAATAAACAAAAGACGTCTTTGTTTAGAATAAGAAACTTATTATACTCCGGCAGTTGAGAGAAAAATGCCTTATTTAATTAAATAAATTACCAACAGCTCGGACTCTAAACGAATAGTCACTATTTGACCAGATCCATCCCGAATAGCCTGAACCGTGGGTAACACCAGAGCTGCTTCCACAGCATCATTCATGTACTCCTCTGCCTT
Source organism: Agrypnia vestita (assembly GCA_016648135.1). NCBI lineage: Eukaryota > Metazoa > Arthropoda > Insecta > Trichoptera > Phryganeidae > Agrypnia > Agrypnia vestita. The sequence goes on from JADDOH010004862.1 coordinate 103,125, forward strand.
TTCAGGAGGTAATCCTGCAAAATAGGGGTTCACAGCTTTGAAGAATTCTGAAATAAAGATTAGGTACATGGTAATTTTTGAAAAGATTAACATATTAAGAAGTCTTATTATTATTTTAAAATATCTTTAAAGGGAAATGAACACTAATTAGGACACTTTAAAATAAATAGTCTATCGTTACAATCACCCACCCATAATAATCCCGGCCATAAGTGCTTTCCACAATTCTTAGCCAGGAAAATTGTTCGAATATGTCAAAAAAATGTATTTTTGATAAATAAAATAGATTTCATTTATAATGCTATGTTTTTATTTAGAACGGATTGTTTTACATATTTCCTACGATGTAGTTTTTTTTTTATAATGATAATTTAGTAATGATTAAGTAATGTAGTGGTAGGTTAGTTGATTAGATAAGTAATAAAAAGTACACAGAGTTATCCTAAAAGTCCCAACATATCGTTCCTTGGAGGACCGATTGACCAGAATATCAAAATACAACCTTTGTAATGTAATGGTAAATTTGGCGTTAACATTGTATAGATAATTCATTACGATCATTAAAATTGACGGAAAACACAATTTATGTTATTTATACTTCTTATATTTTTCATTTTACTACTCAAGTTTCTCTTATTCATAGGTGAAGTATTAAACATAATAATAATAATAATAATAGTTTAAACAATGAAACACCGCTAGATAATATGTAGATAAATTAGTTAGTGTAGTGATACTTCAACGTTTTGTAGGAAATACGTCAGAAATATTGAAAAAATGCAAACTTTGATATTGCATAACTCCATATCTATTGATATTATGTCATGGATACTTTTGACTCATAATCAATGCAGTAATCTACCTGTAAAGTATTGTGGACTAGCTCTGTTACACCTGTACACTTGAATACAAAATATTTACGTGATATTAATCAAGTCTTGCGCTCTGCCCTTTGATAAGAGGAATTATTACATAAAGCCATGTCACATTGAAATTGGTCTTAAGTTTGGTTTCGTGTACATGATCTGACTGTTTTTGATGTATTTCACTGCTGTATGTGGGCCTCGAGGCCTGCTGAATACCTGCTGAAGTGTTAAGAAATGTTTTTTGAAATTGTCATTATGATTAAAAATGCCTTTTGAAAACATGAATCTTTAGGAACCGACATGTAAAAGTACTGTCATTTTTGACGGGTTATAACTAGTTCATTTATAAAACTTATCTACATACTAACTTTTATATGGGTTGAAATCCATGGTGCGTAGGTAATAGGTTAAAATAATAGTTAAAAAATAGGTTAAAGCATTTCAAAGATAATAAGAGACACACTTTCCATTATTGTGAAGATAAATTTTTATTTAAAATCAAATTTATTTAAAAATAATAATAGTAATAGATGAATTGTGGGATATAAAACCAAAGGCAGCAATGTCTAAAAAACATTGAATGCAGTCATCGTAATTTATAATGTACAGAAATCGAGGATTCAACAGAAATCAATTTTATAGGAAACACAGCGCATAAACATATAGCTAACATGATTTTGGAAAGAATAGATAATGTTGCATATAATAAATAGGTGGGATTTGATCCCTAGGACTGTATTCGCTGATGTCTTGGTTTGAGACGCAACCCGAAAGGAGTAAAGGAAGTAATCGAAAGGAATCTGGCCTTACCTCGCTTTTCTTGATGAATAGAACGCCTGTACGCACTTCCTCGACTTCTGCCGCGAGAAGGAGGATGTATCAACTTTGTCTGGAAGCAGGGATTGCGCACTTATTCCGCTCGAAAAAATGTATATTCGGAGTGCCGAAGCGGTGCGGTGGTTATCCCGTCGTTCAGAGAAGACTCCCGGTCTTCGACGAACTCGTCCGCAGCTGGCTTGGCCAGAGTGGGACGGAGACGCAGAGCAGGAAGAGGGTATATGGAGATATGTTACACGGAAACGCAGGGACGCATCGCGCATAAAACCAGAACGACAATATATCGGCGTCAACATTCCGCCCACCTAATTTTGGTACAAAATTAAAACAAAGAGAAAAAATAGAAAAAGCGTTAGATTGCAACGATACTGCAATACCTGAATACAAGGATCCATGGTTGTAATCCGTGTAGTAATCACAAGAAAAACAAAATAGATATCAAAACAAATAATAATCAAAATAAAATAATATTGACAAATATGGTACACAGAGGATGGATAAAATTTTTAGAAAATAGCTTCACTGTAATAATCAACTTGTTTCAGTAATGTATTGATATATTTTGACCGTATTCAATATCGCCTACCTACTTCACTCAATACTATCCATTCACATTTGAAGATCAGAATCATGGAAGATTGGATCCATTGTGCAAACTGTAATAGTTGGGTCCATAATGCACATGCAGATTTATCAAAGCTGTCAAACGAACACATTTGCTATTGTTACCTTGTACAAGCGCTAATATTTTTAGTAGCCGATACTGGAGCATAATTTTCTTGCAGACAATTTTTCTTAATCTTGAAAATTTAATTAAAAAGTATTTATTTTATAAATATATATAAATACACATAACACAAATTTCTAAATACACATAACACATAAATAAACACTTATTTATTAACATAAAATAAACCCTACATACATGGAAGTTAGTCCTATTTTCTAAGCGCAAGCGTTTAGCTTATTTTGAAAATAATAAGAAAATTGATGCTACACGCATTCCGTGCCTGCGCATCTCTATTTAAAAAAATATCAATATTTTATTATTTGTAAATAAAGTACATGAGTCCTTTTATACCTACATATCGGCAGGTATTGTTTGTATAAATAAAGGGATTTTTTCTGTATTCCAAAAAAAACTGGGTGACGGTAGTGCCGGACTCCCCCTACTTCACATAAAATGGATAACTATTTCAAAGTTATTAAAAAAAATATTTCCTCTCGTTATATTTATTTGAAACAATATCTGTTGATTGTGTGTTCAGCTCATGAAAGCAAAAAAAAATAGAGTTCATAGTTGGGGCGTGCTGAAAAAATTATTTTGAGAAAAGGGGTTGATTGTTACATGTTATACGTGATTTAACTTACGTTTAAAATTGTGCAATCCGTCAAATGAGAACGTCTTCCTTCTAATTTCAAGGTATTTGATATTTAATTTTGAACTCTCTAAAATTTTTCTGCATTCAACTTCGGAATTTTCAAATTTGTTCAGATAAGGGATGTAATTGTGGTACGCATCTTTCATCATTTCGGACCAACGCGAATTTTCCATTAATATTTCATAAATACTGAAAACTGGATTTCTCAATGGACAGATAATTAAGGATGCGCCTCCTTTCTTTAACATCGTGTGAATATTGTTAAAAGCCATTCTGTAATAAAAACATATTTTCAGTTAGCGTCATCATTTAATTTTCTACATTACATATAAAACGTTTTTAAACAAACGCAAATAATAGTGACACACATATTTGTTTATCAATTGTTAGGATATTTAGAAAAGGTAGTGGTCAAATTAGACATAATTCATCATAATTAATTAATGTAATCTTTTTCTTCCTTGCGCTGTCCCAACTCATTGCCTAGGTAGGCTGTTGGGGTCGGCTCTTCTCGTTATCAGGCTACATCTCCTTCTTCGGTTCTGGGTATCGCTTTCATCCAGGCCGTTTCTCTTTGGAGAATTGAGTCATCCAGCAAGATGTCTCCTCGGGATGACTGTCCATGAAGCTGCTTCAATGTGTGGTCTGGTGGTCTCCGTCTTACGTGCCGTATACAATAATAATTCATTAATGTAGTGCATAGTATAAAATTTAAAATATAATTATTTAATTTACAAAACACCACACCAAAAGAGTGCATGAATAAATCATAAATTATTTATAACTATTAGATTATATAAACTATAAGCAATTAATATATTTAATTTAATGCTAAAAAATATTGTACCTATTGTTAATTCGTACGGCTGTCACTATTTGGTGCAGCAAAATTATTTTAATTTTCAGTTTTTAAACTTTGTATCACGTACATGTTGAGTTCTTTTGTCACATTTAGGGGAGTAGTAATAATTCATAATTACACCTGATGAAGAGAAGGACTACTCCACATGGAACCAAAATAATTCATTGTTCATTTTTAAGTGAAAAGCGGCACACAAAATGTTGTTTGAACAGGCAGTATCTTACCCCTATCTGTGTCATTCTATACTGATAATACATTTTTATACAATATGACGAAATAGTATATTTTTGGACATTAGAAAATTCGCGCATAAAATTGACGTAATCGTATGGATTATTAAAATATTCATAAAATATAAAAGTTTCACTGCGCTTCCTAGGTATAAATTACTGTGCATTGAAATTTTGAAGTTATAGATACTTATAATATAAAAATTAAACTTACCTCTGATCTTGTATCCACTGAAGACAGTAAAAGGAAACTATCATATCGAATGAATCCGTCCACCGCTTGTCAACTGTTTTCGATACATCCATTTCAATAAACTCTACATCCGTAAAAGAATTATATTTTTTTCTAGCAAAGTCCACCATGCTCCTGCTGATGTCTCCACCGACTATATGTGCACGATTATTTGGAATGCAGTTTCTAACTATTTCTATAGTTACAAAACCATCTCCAGAACCGATATCCAGAATCTGAGATCCTGGAATCATATATTTCTTAAAAATCTGTTTAAATTCTTTCACTGTAGCACAAGCATCGACGCTTTGATACTGATTAAATTGACTGTATAATTCAGCGTCATACATTTTTCATTAAAAAGTAGATATTTGAAACGGCGACGCTTCGACGACTGTGAGTGACTGTAAACATGGAACATTCATTTAAATAATTTCAGCGCGATAAATTCAAAGATAAAAATATATTGTCTTTGAATTTATCGCGGTGTTGTTCTGTCGGTATAATTATAGAGTAATTCAGTAGAGTATTATCGGTATAATTATATGTAGAATGGTGCACAAAGAATATTATTAAATCATGTATTGAGAGTATTATACATATACCTGTGGCTCTAAACACAGTCCGAAAGAAATTTTAATTTAATTTTTTATTTTTTATTTTTTAACATACAAACCGTCAACAGGTCATTAATGACCCCAATAGATGGTCCTCGAGTGACATTAAAGTACAAAGTATGAACATTTTGCATTTGAATAGGTATACGAGGTTTGTTCAAAAATAGCGGGCCACGTACATTCGATTTTAGAAAGTTTTTTTTGTTATGTTGGTACACACGTTCCCAACATCTATATAAATAAAAATGTAAATGTTCGTTTGTACAAAATCGCTAATCTCTGAAAGTTCTTCACCGATTGATCTGTAATTTTGGCACAACGTTGCATTCGAATACGGGGACGTTTTTGTATACTTACATTATTGTAATTTGTATACCTACAATTTATTTATATAAATAAAAATGTAAATGTTCGATTATCCAAAACCTTAATCTCCAAGTATTTCAACTATTTCGTTGAAATTTTGACCCGGCGTTCCATTCGAATTAGCACTAATTATTTGAAAAAAAAGGCGACGGTACCTACCTTTTCAATATTGATAAATATTTAGATATAGGTACCTAACATTTTCCGAATTCAAATTTTTTGATGACATTCGTTTGTTTTTGCTTAAATGAAGTGTTTGAACCATATATCTATACCTATTAAACTCAATGTTCGTCAATCTGTCTCTTCTGTGTTCTCTATACAAATCAACACCATTTGTCCGATTCGACTCAAATTTTTCATACTTATTCTTTAGTACCCGGCGAGTAACATAGGCGACATTGCCTTCCTCCTCTTTTACCCCTTTCTCTCCCCCTGGTGTCTTTTCGATGCAAATCTGTACCGCTCGACCGTCCGGACTCAAATTTTACTAACTTATTATTTAGTAGCTGTCAGATAATAACCTCAAAAACGCGCGCTGTGAGTTATACGTATTGACATTTACGCAAACATACTTTTTGGAAAAACACTCTAAATTAAATAGGTATGTAACTGAATATTATGATATTTTATTAAAATCAGAGTCATATGATAATAATTGTGATAAAAATATTACGAGATATATATTTTTTTCGATTTTTTTGTTGCTCTATTTAGAGAAAGCTAATGACGAAAGAGGAGCGTGAGTGAATAAATACTAGACAAAAGTGAATGAGAAAGAAGAAATACTGGATATGAAGGAATTAGAAGCAAAAACGTCATTTTAGATAGGGCGACGAATTTGAATATGATTATCTGGAAAAGAATGTCAAACTGGCAATTGATCTTGAAAGCATGTTTGTGAGTTTAAGATGATTAAGTTTAAGTTTAAGTTAAAAAACAAAATGCTATTAATTTTAAAATCTTAATGACTTTAATCTAAATCTACACCTATAAAATTCTGTCTACTTTCTATACAAATTCTCTATACAAATTTTTCTATTCTATACAAATCCACACCGTTTGTCTTATTCGATTCAAATTTTGCATATTTATGCTTTAGGACCCGGCGGGCGACATTTCTCCCCTATTCTCACACTCCTTCTCCTCCTCCTGACATATTTTCGATGCAAATATGTACCGTTTGACCGATCGGACTCAAAATTTGGAAACATATTCATTAGGACTCGGCGGGAAACATAAGCAACATTTTCCTCCTATTCTCATATCCCTTCTCCTCCCCCTGATATATTTTTGATGCAAATTTGTACCGTTTGACCGTTCGGATTCAAAACATGGAAACTTATTCTTTAGGACTCGGCGGATAACATAGGCGACATTTCCCCCCTATTCATCTAACCCTTTCCCACCGCTGATATATTTTCGATGCAAATCTGTACCTTTTGATCGATCGGACTCAAAATTTGGAAACTTATTCTTTAGGACTCGGCGGGTAATATAGGCGACAATTTCTTCCCTATTCTCATACCCCTTCTCCTCCTCCTGACACATTTTCGATGCAAATCTGTACCGTTTGACCGATCGGACTCAAAATTTGGAAACTTATTCTTTAGGACTCGACGGGTAACATGTGCGACATTTCCTCCCTATTCTTTTAACCCTTCCCCTCCGTATATATATTTTCGATGCAAATCTATACCATTCGAATCGAACCTTTGTTTACCCTCAAATTTATTTTAAACTTAATCCTTAACCCGTGCAACGCCGGGTAAGGACAGCTAGTACTTATATATTATATACTAATATTCTGTCGTCTATCACTTTTAATGTTCTTCACCTTGGCAAACGAATTTGTCTTAATAATAATTAAATTTGAACTCTTTGCAGCCAAATATTAAAATCACATATATATAAATTATTATACGTAGAGTAACTGTTGCTTCTCAGAATACTTTGAGGATGCCCAAATTTTTCAGAACAACTGGATTTATGTCACAGGGACATCATTAATCAATCAATGTATATTATAGCTGTCTCACGGAGACAAAACTGCGTTTTTATGGGAAAGTAGGTAGAGAAGTCTATTGGGTGTACATAGGGCTTACGACCTAACGTACGGCTGGCTTATGTGTATACAGTGTAACGTTAGCCATTTCCACCCATGATACAATACCATGTCTACTAATTTTTGGAAGTTGTATATATTTAAGTTATACGCCACGTTTCACATATGAGTTGGAACAATCCTAAGCGCAGCCGGCACCAAACCTTTTTTCATTCCCCTTAAATGATCACAGATGTCGCTAATGTATTGTTTCTCACTAAAAATGTTGCCTACTTTTATTGTAAGCTAAGTTATTTCCTTTTTTGTGATTGTTTATTTATGGAAAAGAAAGACGAGGTTATGGTATTTTATTGTGATATTTAAGTAAGATATGAAAAATAGTGAATAAAATTTCAATCATATATTTTTATGATATAAATTTCGGTCAGAGTGTATAAATAGCAATATTTGTTGATTTGTTTTATCATTCATTAATTATTGAAAAGCTGTGAGTGATATAAATAGATAAGTGATTATGTTTTGTGTAAAATTTTATTAAAATAATAATTTATTTTGAATATATGTAACATTACCTACGCCTTAAATTGCGGGGATAGACATTTTTAATTTAATGAAATGTATATTAGTAATTCTGGTATACCTTTTTTTGTTGAATGTGTATTAAATATTTATTTTTTTCAAAATCGTTCATTATTTGACTTTTAAATTTCAAACTTGTTCAATCATGCAAGCATTAATATATTTTATGTAATTTGTCCTTTTCCTTTCTTATCCCACCCGCTGACAGGTAAGAGCTATAATAATATTGAATGTACGAATATGCATTACTTATGTTACATTCCATTATTTAAGTTGCGTGTAATGTGTGACACAGATTGACGGTGATAAGGAACACAAAAGAAATAATTAATTAATTAGAAACATATTGTAATAGTGGTTGGTAGTGATTATTTTCTCTTGAATACATTTCTTAGAATCTAAAAAAAAATGTTTAGTACTAAACAAAAGATGCCCTTGTTTAGAACAAAAAACAGTTACCGATAACTTATACGCTAAATCATTTCACAATTTCATTGAAGAAGCGAAATACCTAGAATCTAATAAATAGCTGAACAATGGACTATTGGCCTCAACACGTATTTATTATTCTGTAAATAGGAGTTTGTGAAGAGATGGAATATTCATTTAAATAGTTTCGGCGTGATAAATTCAAAAATAATATTATCTTCGAGAAGAGTGGGTATTATCAACATAGTTATAATATATAGAATGGCACACAAATTTTTTTTTATCTTATCTCACTAAAATAAAAATCACTCTAATAAAAAGTTTTTTACCTCACTTACGGAGTTATAATGTTATAAAGGCGTCTGAACGCAAGTCGAATGAAAAAACTTATTATATACAGAACCTCGTTAGATAGAAAATTAAAGGGACCCAAAAAATATTTCGAATTTTGCGGAACCCCGTTAATTTCAAATCAAGGTACCAAAAAAAAATTGCGATGCGATTGAGAAATTTGTGAAATTCATGAAAAAAACTATTTATTTTGTGAAAACTTTTAAGAATTCATCAAACACAATATTTCTTATGCTAAATCAAAGATCGCGACTATATTACTAAAACTGCTGATATTGACATATTACTGTTCTCACTTGCGAAAAAATCGAAGATTTGGATGCCCGTAATCTAAAATGTTTAGTTATATTTTAATAATTTAATAATGAATCGAAAATATATCAGGAGGAGAGAAAGGAATAAAAGAATAAGGAGAAAATGTCGCCTATGTTACCCGCCGAGTCCTAAAGAATAAGTTTCCAAATTTTGACTCCGATCGGTTTAACGGTATAGATTGGAATCAAAAATATACCAGTAGAAGGGGAAGGGGTAAAGGAGGAGAGAAGAAATGTTGCCTATGTTACTCGCCGAGTCCTAAATAATAAGTTTCCAAATTTTGAGTCTGATTGGTCAAACGGCACAGATTTGCATCGAAAATATGTTAGGGGGGGAAGAGGTATGAGAATAGGGAAGAAATGTTGCTTTTGTTACCCGCCGAGTCCTAAAGAATAAGTTTCCAAAATTTGAGTCCGATCGGTCAAACGGTACAGATTTGTATCGAAAATGTGTCAGGGGGAGGGAAAGGCGTAAAAAAATAAGGGTAAAATGTTGCCTATTTTACCCGCCGAGTCTTAAAGCATAAGTTTCCAAATTTTTAATTCGATCGGCCAAACAGTACAGACTTGCATAGAAAATATGTCAGGGGCAGGATAAGGGGTATGAGAATAGGGAGGAAATGTTGCCTATTTTACCCGTCGTGTCCTAAAACATATGTTGTAGTCTTTATTTTGTAATGTAGTTTTTCTATTCCCTACTGTATAGTGACCATGCCAGAGATCTAATTTATGCTAATTTTCATTTTCATTTCTGTTTGCGCTTTTATATTTCTACTGCTTATATATTCTGTATTTTACTTAATTTAAATAATTTGTTGTGATAAAACATTCTCCATTATTTCAATATGCCCTTGTCGCTTGCACATACATAGAAACAATATCCTCCGTTTCCATACTAATATAATACCATAACTTTTAATGTTCCTCACATTGGCAAGCGATTTTGTCTTTATGATTATTAAAAGTATACTCCATTTAGCCAAAAGCGTTTACCGCATGTCTGTAATAATGTATTGTTGTTTTTTTAATAAATATCTTGATTTTTTTATTACATTCCGTGATATTATATTTAATGTAATATAAATAGGTACTTAATACACAAACTCTACCAGGTGATACATTTAAAAAACTTTTTCATAAAAATTTAAACAACAATATTAAACATTATCACCGTAAATACGTGAGGTGAATATAAATTTATATGATAAAAATATTCATAAACACTTGTAGCTATCATAAAACTACGAATAATTGAAAACATCACAAAAGTATTCCTAGGTAAATAAAATATTAATACTTTACATGTTTCACAGCAGCATGCAATAAAATAATATAATGCAAAATAAGTGTCTAAATACGTAATATTTTTATCTAACTTTTAAAATCTATAAAAATAAATATATGAACGATGAATGTATTAAAAAGAGGACCGTTCATTTCACGTTTCCATAAGCTATAATTATTTATTAAAATAATATCTCGCCAGAAATTTGGAAAATTAAATTAAAGTGCTGTGCCATAAAAGCATAACGGAAACTTTTTCTTGCAATGTATAAATTATTTGAATTTTTTTTATTTATTTATTTATTTATTTATTTGTTTGACAATACTGCAGTTACAAAATTTATGGTAATTCAATAATTAATTAACAATTTTTTTTTTTTTTTTTTTATTATTGCCATTTTATTCTTTTTACCTCTTGTAAACCTGTATTTGCTGTATAATCGCAAGGATTTGATTATAGTATATGTACATTTCCTTAATTAATTGTTCTTGTATTATAATATAATAAAAAACTAAACTTTTATAACTTTTTTTTAAGTATTCACTTTACAATTCACAGTAGTATCTCTTTAGGGTTTTTTCTATATTTTTTGTCCCGTTACATTTTTTATTCTATCCGGTAATTTGTTGAATAGTTTTGGTATGACGAACTGTTTGGTTCTGTCTCCGTAATAATTGTTTGTTTTTTTTATTTCTAGTTTCTTATTTGTTCTTTGTCTTGTCATGTATTCATGTTGCACTAATGTTTTAAATCTCTCGTTATCGTATTCTTCTATTGTCAGCTTAAAATAAAGTTTTTTTTGAATCGGTAAGATTTTACACATTTTGAATAGGTTTTCTTGTTGATCCTTACATGCTTCTTTTTGTTTTTTAAAGTTTTAATTATTCTTAGTTGTAGTTTTTTTACTTTGTCTATATATGAATGGAACGTCAATCCGTAGCTGTTTAAGCCATGGTTTACAATCGAGTCTACCAAACTATGATATAAGCAATAGCGTGTGTGTCTTGGAATACAATATTTGAGATGGAAGAATTTACTGAGTAGGGCCCTTAGTTTCTAACATGTGTCTTCTATGTGATGTGTCCAGTTGAAGTTTTTGTCTATTGTTAGTCCCAAATATATATATTTGTCTACCTTTTCTAAGTGTTTGCAGCTGCAATCTTTGTAATTATTATGTAAACAGTCAAATGAATGCCCTATTAATATCAAATCTTTGTCCATGTCTTTTGCATAAGCGGAATGTATTAACATATATTTCGTTTTTATTGTATTAATGATTGTTCCATTATCATGTGATCATTTCATTATTTGATCGATGTCTTCCTGTAGGTTTTTCTCGATTTTTTTAAATTTTTTTGTCTGCATATAAAATGCATGTCTCGTCAAAAAATGTATCGTCTGCAAACATCTTTTTCGAGCAATTTTTAATGATTTTGGAAAGGCTATTTACAGGCGCGATATAACATATAGGTCCCGAACTTGATCCAGTTACAACTGATTCAATCTTGTATAATTCGCTATTTGTATTCTTAGTTTTCTATGTGTCTTTTATTTTTGCATCCATTTTTTTAGGCGTCCTTTTATTCCACATTCGTCCATTACTCTTAATATGTCGTGTTCGAGTGTGTCGAATGCCTTTTTAAAATCTATGAATATTATGATAGTTATTTATTTCGTCTGTCATATTTGATAATAATTAAGTTGTATTTTTTTCTTTTTGTAATCCGTATTATGCTTTGTTGATTGTTTGTTTTTTTTGTAGATATTGGTTTATTTTGCCAACTATTACCTTTTCCATTATTTTATCGATACATGATAAAAGAGTAATCGGTCTGTAATTTGTAAATTCTTTGTGATTTCCTGATTTATATATCGGTCTGATTATTGAAATTTTCAGATCGTCTGGTACTGTTCCTTGTAATCCATGCCATGTAATCCAATATTACACGTACCAATTATCTTTGAATAGAAATTTATACTAATTATAATAATAGTTAACTATATTGTTGGTTGCTCTTATTGTAAGCTAAGTTATTAACTTTTTTGAATTTGTTTATTTATGGAAAAGAAAGACGAAGTTATAGTGTTTTATTGTGATATTTAGGTAAGATATGAAAAATAGTTAGTAAAATTTCAATCATATATTTTTATGATATAAATTTCGGTCAGGGCGTATAAATAACAATATTTATTGATTTGTTGTATTATTTATTAATTATTGGAAAATTATTAGTGATGCAAATAGATAAGTGACTATTTTTAATGTAATATTTTATTATAATAATAATTTGTTGTGAATATACATAACATTACATACGCCCTGAATGACAGAGATGGGTATTTTTTATTGAATGAAATGTATATTTGTAATTCTGTTACTGCTTTTTTATTTTGTTAAATATGTATTATTTTTTTTAAATCGGTCATTATTTGACAGTAAAATTTTAATCTTGTTTAACCACGCAATAATTAATATATTTTATATAACTTTTCATTTTTCTTCCTTATGGGTGGGCCATTGACAGGTAAGTGATGTAAAGGCATTGTATAAAGGAGTATACATTACTATCATGCATTATTTACATTGCGATGCGATACATACTAACGGTAATGATGAACGAAGAAGAAATAATTACTAAATCAAAAAATATATTGTAGGTAATAATGGTAGTAATTATTTTCTCTTAAACCCATTTCTTGGAATTTAGGGAAAAAAACGTTAAGGAATAAACCAAAAGGCAACACAAGTTTAAAAAAAGCCAATACGTTTAATAATGTCTCTGTTTCATCGAAAGATGACCTGAACTGTGGGTAATGTAAGGGCAAGAAGCGAAATAATGAAGTACTTCGTCCTGTCTATTCCAAAGGCCCAAATCGAATTCAAGATACTCCAATAGTTGTGAAAAAAAGAAATAATCAATAAATTAGAATAATATCGTAAAAGTGGTAGTGATTTTTTTCTTTTAAATCCATTTATTTGGAATCTAGGAAAAAATATAAGTAATAAACAAAAAACGCCCTTGTTCAATGGAACCTTGGAAAAAATGTTAAATAATAAACAAAAGACGCCCTTGTTAAGAATAAGAAACTTATTATACTCCAGCAGTTGAGAGAAAAATTCCTTATTTAGTTAAATAAATTACCAACAGCTCGTACTCTAAACGAATAGTCACTATTTGACCAGCTCCATCCCGAATAGCCTGAACCGTGGGTAACACCAGAGCTGCTTCCACAGCATCATTCATGTACTCCTCTGCTTTTTCAGGAGGCAATCCTGCAATATAAGGATTCACAGCTTTGAAGAATTCTGAAATAAAGATTACATAGTCTTTTTTAAAAGATTCACTAATCAAGAAGTCCTATTTTGTACAGGACACCAACATGGTTTAGGCTGGTTCAACAATTTTAATAAATGTTTATTTTATAATATTAAGACTACATTCGATTACGTATATTAAATCTTTAAATAGAGTCTCTTTTTATGTATATTTTATTAATCGCACCCAAAGTGCGGTAATATTGTCAGGGGACGTGGCTTTTGGAGGCAAATGAAACATTGGAAATTAATTTAGTTTAATTTATTACCAATAAAAATCACTGAACACAAGTTAACCTGTAGTATCGTTGCATCTATTCTTGAAAATATTTTTTTGTGGCTAAATGTTTTCCAAATATTTCACGCACTTTATTTTATTAATATAATTGAATTGTTCCTTAATTCGCACCAATTAACGCTATTTCTACATTATTTACTTAGATCACTTCTGGTAAATTCCGTTCAATGTTTGCTTGTAGAAACTACTCGCCCCGGCATTCTTCGGTCGCACTTGACTCGCTTAATCGCTTGCTACGCTACGGATATGCTGCCTCGTTATCGTCACAAACTGAATTGCCTGAGCCCGCGTCGCCTGACTCCTTTTATAGCTAAATTTCATCGAAAGATTTGTTCTAGAAATTAGGAGCATTCTGTAGAGCATTCTTGACGATTCTATAGTAGTATTTTACTACGTCATGGAATGTCGTAGAATCTTTCAAATAATATAATGCAGTCATGCATGACTGACCCTGCGTTGCGTGCGGAAGTGTTTGCGGTTACGGATGACTGACATCTTTACGTGACACCGTTGTATTGTTATCATCATTAAGTTCATTGCCTCGCTACAATATGTATTCTGAGATAATGGACTACAAAGATTTTTGTTCGTGCTATCAATCAGTGTGAAAAAATATTATAATTTTTTCATATTTCTTTTAACAAGCACATTATAAACGCGCTATTGTAGCATTCGAATTAAATAAAACTGTATCAAATGCAAAACTATCACTTTTCACTGTAAAACAATACTGGAAAATCAAACAAATATGATCTTTCGGCACGTAGCAGAATTTACGATTTACTAAAATACGACAACCTTAACTAAAAAATGTTTTTTGGAAAGGAATAGTCTTGCGTACGGGGTGCGACGTGATTTTAAAAATATGTATAAAACTAGCTGTTCGTACCCGGCGTTGTACGGGTTAAGGATTAAGTTGAAAATAAATTTGTGGAGGGAAACAAAGGTTTGATTCGAACGGTATAGATTTGCATCGAAAATATATCAGTGGGAGAAGAAAAGGTAAAAGGGGAGGGAGGAAATGTACCCGTGGAGTCCTTAAGAATACGTTTCCAAATTTTGAGTTCGATCGGTCAAACTGTACAGATTTGCATCGAAAATATATCAGGGGAGGGGAAGGGTCAAAAGGAATAGGAGGGAAATGTCTCGTATGTTACCCGCCGAGTCCTTAAGAATAAGTTTCCACATTTTGAGTCCGATCGGTCAAACGGTACGGATTTGCATCGAAAATATATCAGCGGAGGGGAAGGGTTAAAAGAATAGAGGGGAAATGTCGCCTATGTTACCCGCCGGGTCCTAAAGCATAAATAAGTATGCAAAGTTTGAATTGAATCGGATAAACAGTAGACATTTGTATAGAAAACAGACAGACAGACAGACATTGAGTTTTATAGGTATAGATTATGTTACATGAGGTATTTACGTAACATCGAAATATTTTTTTAAATAATACATTCGATTCTCGTAATTTTTGCCCGTGCATTCCGTGCCCGCACATTTCTATTTAAAAAAAAAGATATCAATAAATTATTTTTTCTAAATAAAGTAGAAGAGTTATTTTATACCTACATATCGGCAGGTACTATTTATATAAAAAGGGGATTTTTTCTATATTCCAAAATAACCTTAGGATGACTGTGCTGCTGGACCCCCCTACTTAACATAAAATTGAAAACTATTTCATGTTATGACTCGTTATTAACAACAAATATTTTTCTTATATTTGTTTGAAAAAATATCTGTTAATTGTATGTTCAGCTCATGAAAGCAAAAAAAGGAGTTCATAGTTGGGGCGTATTGAAAAAATAATTTTGAGAAATGGTGTTGATTGTACAAGTTACATAAATACGTGATTTAACTTACGTTTAAAAGTGTGCAATCCGTCAAATGAGAATGCCCTCCTTCTAATTTCAAAGTATTTGATACTTAATTTTGCGCTCTCTAAAATTTTTCTGAATTCAACTTCGGAATTTTCAAATTTGTTCAGATAAGAGATGTAATTTTTGTACGCGTCCTTCATCATTTCGGACCAACGCGAATTTTTCATTAATATTTCATAAATACTGAAAACTGGATTTCTCAATGGATAGATAATTAAGGATGAGCCTCCTTTTTTTAACATC
>JADDOH010004863.1:0-51944 GCA_016648135.1 Agrypnia vestita
TCGAACGGGGTAATCCCGGCAGGCGTACCGTTTCCAAATCGAGAAAATACGAAATTTTCTCACGGTCTTCCAGTACTCATTTATTTCATGATGAACCATCTCCACGATGGCGCCCGGTGCAGGCCTTCAAGCCCCCGTGGAGGGTAACCCTATACGCATCTCAGACGGGAGCTCGTAATTTGAGTACTAGGCGTTAGAAGTTATAGCCGGTCAGGTGAGCTTATCAAATCGCTCATATTCAGTAATATTTATTTGCCCGTCGGCGGATTCTACAGCAGAAAAAGGAAGAGACGAGGCCCTCTGCAGTGGGACTCGTCTCCCGTATCGTGTTGGCGGATATTGCGTGCCACACTCATGCCCATCTAGTGTTGGCGAACATCACGGGTACCGCGTGCCACACACATGTTTTATTTGGGGCGTTACATCGCGGAAGAATCCTTTCGGCTCAAACTTCTAACCTCTTTCTACGCACCAGCAGGTGCCCAAAAAAATTCTTTATTTCCATTTTATTCATAAAAATTCATAAAATTCCAATACAATTTCTCATAAGAAATACAACATAATGCACATGACAATATTGCATACAAAAGGGCGCCGAAGCGCTGCTTCTCACAAGGCATCAACATATTTTTAAAACATTTTCATAACATATACGAATTTCACACATATTTGTATCGACACTTGTGGCTGGAAATAACATCGGCGGCCAAGCCAGGCATTACATTCTCATATTCATTTAACAAAGGGCCCTCGTCAGGGCTAGTTTCTGGACGATGTTGTTCTACAGCTGGTTGGAAGCAGCGTGCGCGGGCGGCCCCAATCCAGTCGGGGCAACGGCCGCTGGGCGCTGACGTGCGCGTGCTCCGATCGGCAACCCAATTTCCAGTGGTGGCAGACACACCTCGTCTCCATGCAATTTTCTGTATGTAGCGGCTGATTTGTTTGGCCACGCGCCGCTCATATTTGTCAAATTATGTTTTCATTTTTTTACATGGCTCAACCCTGTCCGTTCCATATTAATTTACGACATAATTTTTAAAATATAGATTAATGGTTGTTAATTTTCTCTTTAATTCAATACATATTGTTGGAGTAGTTTTTTGTTTATTTTAGATAAAAAAATATTTGAATTAAATTTAATTCACAAGTGTTTTGACATTTCAGTCGGAAGTCAAAATAATATCTAAATCTGCTTATGCGACATAAGTTTTAAATTAAAAAACAGTGATATAAAAAAAATTGTTGTTCACTATTTTTTTACAACACATAAATTATTGGAGAAATATAAATACGCTTTTGTAAATTCTAGACTTAAAACATTTAAAATTCTAATAATAGTGCGCGAGCATGACTTGCTATCCCACATATTTTAAACGTCGGTACTCCGTATGGTTGTCTCATTTCCTCGCAACCTTTCTGTCTTGCTATGACATGTAAATAATACGCTCATGCAAGGTTTATCTGATATGACGTTTGTTTATGTCTCGATTTCGTACTGAAGTAGCATGATCTATCGATGCATATCGTCACTTTTGACAGCTTGAAAATTGTATGTCCCGCCTTAAAAAATAAACACAACAATTGAATGATATTTCCGTCCTTACCAACTCCCGGGGGTCCGCTGAGCAAAGCCGCCCTGTAGTACACCCCTTTGTGGTCCTTGGCCCAGGGACTGGGTTTGGGTGTATTTGTTAACTTTCTGCTTTCGTACCAGCTGGACAGCCAGTTCATCAACCTGAATATCAACATAAACGGAAGATATTAATATAAATATATACGACCCGTCAAGCATTTTAGGTTTGAAATATATTCTTTGCATATCATATACCAACCAGCATATCCCTCGTCTTAAACTACGATTCCTCAAAAAATGGCACTCCGAGGAATAAAGTAATTGGATTAAAATTTTCGTTTTTCAGAAAAAAATCTAATAATGTGTACATTAAACCAATATATTTTTCTGATTGTGCACCATAATTTGTATTTTTTATGTAATATTTTATAAAATATGAGAAGGAAATTTACTTTTAATAGTTTTTTGAGATATGAGATACTTTCAAGACCAGACAAACAAATATTGTCATCAAGCAATTTTGAGATAACTCATCATGTTCATTATAATATACCTTTGTAACAGGGGCGTGCAGTGGGAACATCGCAGCATGACTTTTATGTAACCAATTATTTGTAAAAAAATCGGAATGCAACATATATTTCGTAATATTTCTATCACAATTGTTATCTCAGCATTAATATTTTGATATATCATAAAAATCTGTACCATAAATATTTGATTTCTATTTTTGTTTTTAAATATACGTTTACAAAAAAGTCATGCTTCAATATTCCCACTGCACGCGCCCGCTATATAAACTTGTAACAAGATAATATTTACTTAAGAGAACATTGAAAATGATAAAGAAAACATGAATTTTTCAAATACATATTATATTTTTTTCCAAAATTACAGAAATCCAAGGAATCAGAGAAAACGAATCGTAGAGTTACAAAATCCATTCTGGAAAAATTTTGAAAAAATTAGGTTAGAGTGTCACATAGTGAGTTTCTAAAAATTTATTGAATAAGACAACATTAAGATAATATTTATTTAAGAGAACATTGAAAATGATAAAGAAAACATGAATTTTTCATCAAGTTTGTGTTTACTGGGGTATTATGCCGTGTTGTTACGACCTTTCGGGCCGACGTTTCGAATCCCATTGCAGGGTCCATCATCAGGCCTGATGTTCAGCCCTGATGATGGACCCTGCAATGGGATTCGAAACGTCGGCCCGAAAGGTCGTAACAACACGGCATAATACCCCAGTAAACACAAACTTGAAGATTCTGAGTGGCCGTGAAAACCTAAGAACATATGAATTTTTCAAATACATATTCTTATTTTTTTCCAAAATTACAGAAATCCAAGGAATCAGAGAAAACGAATCGTAGAGTTACGAAATCCATTCTGGAAAAATTTAGAAAAAATTAGGTTAGAGTGTCATATAGTGGAGTTTCTAAAAATCTATTGAATAAGACAACATTGAGTCAAAGCTGGATCTTTGACATCCATTCCACTCCATCGCACTGAAACTAAAACAAATTTGGATGAGTTGCAAAACTCGCTCCGAATCATGAGTGAATTGCGTAATCCTCTCTGGAAGAACTGAAGTCTGTAGTTGTTCCGGATGGGAACACTTTTTTTTATGCGGCTCAGTAGTCTTCGCTGGTGGGGCAGAGATCGCCACCAGAATTTGCTGTGAAGCTCGTAGTCCGTGGATATGCCAGAAGTCAAACGCCGAAGTAGTGCTTTTATCGTATTAAAGTCGAAAAAAAAAATCCGAAGCGAAGTCCAAGTCAGAAAGCAGTGGTCACAAAAATCCAAGAAAGCAGAGTCCAAAGTAGATGAGCAGGGTCAGAAATAAAAAGCAGCAAGAAGATTGTCCAAATAGCGATTCTCGTACCAACGCGAGTGGCGTAACTGTGGTACTCGCTCAAAAATGCATTTTATTTATACCAAATTCAAAATTTCACAAGATTGCGTCATAGCATGTTACAAAAACCAATGAGATTGCGTAATTCTGGGAAGGCGCCGCAGCGCTCCCAGCGGCCGAGCGGTGAACTACGTCATTCGCGGTTGCACAATTTCACCGCGCGGCAGATTTCATATGACAGATACAAATTAATTCAAAAAAAATGCATTTTAGCTCCCAAGAGACTAATACTGTGTTATTTTGTAATAACAGACCTAGCAGATGATAATAACACAGTTATTTGGACGGGCTGGGTCATACCAGGCCCAAAAAACTAAAATTAAATTTGCCACAAACGGCTCAAATTTTCAAAAATTCATAAAAAATCAAAAACAGCATTTTTACAAGTTTTGCTATGACAAATGTAAATTGCGCATGCAAGCGCTCATTTTAACAGTAATTCCAAATATTTCAGGTAAATATTTACTGAGTTATAGGCATTCAAAAAAGCGCCAAAAACCAATTTTTTATTTCACTCTCAGGCGCGCCTATATCATTCCACATATATAAAAATATATTTTCCAGACAGGCATTCAGTAAAGGAATGCAATGACACTACATAAGTAGGAATTCGTCCACGATAAGCCGCTCTGATTGTCGATTAAAATTTCGACTTTTTAATATTCTCCACGGCGAGCCGTGTGCGCGAGCTTACCGCGACGTGGGCCCGAAAACAGGCGTACACCGTTTCCAAATCGAGAAAAATACAAAATTTTTCTCACGGTCTTCCAGTACTCTTTTATTTCATGATGACCATCTCCACGATGGCGCCCGGTGCAGGCCTTCGGGCCCCCGTGGAGGGTATCCCATATAAGCATCTCAGACGGGGGCTCGGAATTTGAGTACTAGGCGTTAGAAGTTATAGCCGGTCAGGTAGGTTTGTAAAATCTCTCATATTCAAAAAAAACATTTATTTGCCCGTCGGCGGATTCAACGGCGGAAAGAAAGAGACGAGACTCTCTGCAGCGAGACTCGTCTCCCGTGTTGGCGAATATTGCGTGCCACACTCATGCCCATTTAGTGTTGGCGAACATCGCGGGTACCGCGTGCCACACACATACTTTACTTTGGGGCGTTACATCGCGGAAGAATCCCTTCGGCTCAAACTTCTAACCTTTGTCCACGCACCAATAGGTGCCAAATAAAAAATTATTTATTTCCATTTTATTCATAAAAATTCATAAAATTCCAATACATTTTTCTCATCAGAGATTCAACATAATGCACATGACAATATTGCATACAAAAAGGGCGCCAAGCGCTGCTTCTTACAAGGCATCAACATATTTTTTTAAATATTTTCATAACATATACAAATTCCACACATATTTGTATCGACACTTGTAGCTGGAAATAACATCGGCGGCCAAACAGGCCGCATTTTTCATATTCATTTAACAAAGGGCCATCTTCAGGGCTAGTGTCCGGACGATGTTGTTCTACAGCTAGTTGGAAGCAGTATGCGCGCGCGGCCCCCCTGCAGTCGCGGCACCAGCCGCTGGGCACTGACTTGCGCGCGCTCCGATCGGCAACCCAATTTTCAGTAGCGGCATACACACCCCGTCTCCAATGCAATTTTCTGTATGTAGCGGCTGATTTATTTTGGACACGCGCCGCTCATAGTGGTCATGTTATGTTCTCATTTTTTTACATGGCTCAACCCTGTCCGTTCCAGTCCCAAAGGGTCACATTACATCTATTCATAAAGTTGCTCCTCAGGAGTGAGCGGGAAAGACTGAGGAAGAGTGTCTAACTTCCACATTCTGAACTTCTTCATGGAGATAGTCGTCGTTGGCTACGAGAAATGAGTTTGATTCGTGATCGGTGTCATAACCAACCGAGTAAAAAAAAACAATAAATTGGTTTCGAACCAAAAAGATAGGCAGGCATATATTTTCATATAAGGGGCGTATCCGTAAACTTAATACAACGAAACAATGCGCGTATTACGCACTGTGCCCACACTAACTCAAGCTTATATGAAAAGACATTTACGATTAAACATATATGTGTATACAAAATCGCATTAAACAGCCTTATATTTGAAAAGTATATGATAATTAAATAGCTGATTTTTTTTTCTTAATAGGTATTATACAATTTTTTTGTCAGAATTAATAAAATATATGTTGCAGGTACAGTTGCCGGCAAACTTCTTGAATTTTTTTGGCGTAGTGGGGGAATGCGCAGAAGACAAAATTTGGGTCACTTTGGTGGAATGGTACATGCGCAAACTTCCCCCCACTACACCGTAAAATTTCAAGATGTTTGCCGGCTACAATATTTTTTTATACCTACAATATTTTTTTCGAATAGTTTTTTTCTAAACCAAAGTTACCCTGAGATCTATCTATCTAATCTGAATTCAACATAACCCTAATTAATCGAATCTGACATTTTCTTCCGACGATGACGCCTGTCCGATGTCTAAGTTGAATCTGCCGAGTAAAATTGATAAATTCTAAATTGGAAAATTTTTCATTCCTACATCTTCTTACACGTTTCGGTCATCGCATTCACGAAATAAGTCACATAAACCAAGCCTAAAGATGTCACACATCAAAAATTCAAAACTAACTGACCGCGAAAACTTTATCTACAGTTCCTTATTCTAGCGTACTTTTTTTCTATCTGTTTATTTTCCATATATATTTTTTGAACATCACTAGCCCCACAAAACGTCTTGAAGAGATGTTTATCTGCAAGATTCATTTTTACAATTAATATTAAAATATTATTACATTTTACATTTACATTTTCACAACTAATATTACAATATTTTTACTCCCTTTATATTAACTCGTGGCGTCTGCTTGCTTGCTTGCCGGCTTGCCGGGTGAAAAACTTTGGATCGATTTTTAACCCTTTTCCCGTGATCCATTCGAGCTGAAACTTGGCAATTAGACTCGTGGCAACGATCAAGAAGATCTATCAAATTTTCGTTAAAAGAATTAATAATTATAGTATAATTTCGGATTTTTAGAAATTTTCTTGGTTTTTTCAAATTGGAATCATTAGAAAAGTTAGATTACGGCGGCCCGATAACGTCGCGGAATATATTCTAAATTTGAATTACTCCGTCGGTATACATAATAGGTACTTCACTACGAATGTCGAAAATCTAAATTGACTGACAAATGTTTTTAGAATTTAATCTTCAAAGCATGAAGTGTCTTATCAAAGCTCAAAACATCTGACATTTTAGAAATATATTAAAATACTGTAAGTTTAGTGTTATGTTATAATTCGTCTTTAATTGTTGTTATATTTTACAAAGAAAGGGAGTATAATAAAAACTTGGTTTTTATGGGTTACTTTTTTGCATTTCATTTTTGAACATCACAAATAATAAATAACATGTCACACATCAATTGATATATATTTGTTCATAGATAGGCCTTGTCGTTTGACTCAACCACCTTCTGGTGGTTGAGTCAAACGGTTCCACCACCGGTTTTGGAGTCGACAGGCATGTTGTAAAGGCGCCTTGCAGTTCGTTCAATACCATGGGCACCAAATATTCGAGTCTTCTCATTATTCTCTATTTAAGTTGTTTGTTGCTCTTGGAAACTAACTCTTCCAAACAAACAGTTATTGTTTGTTAATCTTCTCCTTCTTCTTCATCAGCCTTCGTCTTTCCACTGCTGGATACAGGCCTCTTCCTTATTTTTCCATTCTTCCCTGTTGTTAGCTAATTGTAGCCATTTCTTTCCCCCCACAGCGACAATATCATCGGCCCATCTCTTTTGAGGTCTTCCGATGCCTCTTTTATTTTCCCAAGGTCTCCATTTCAGAACTCTAGGAGGCCATCTTGTAGTATCCTGTCTTGTAACGTGTTCTGCCCATTGCCATTTTAGCTTCGCTACACGATCCATGATATCGACTACTCTAGTTCTGCGCCTAATTTCGTCGTTTCTAATTCTATTTCTTAGGCTTACTGCAAGCATGGATCTCTCCATGGATCGTTGCGTGCATTTGAGCTTTTCTACACATTTCTTTGTAAGGGCCATAGTCTCCAATCCATACGTCATCACTGGCAGTATGCACGATTCAAAGGCTTTTCTTTTTAGGCTAATTGTTTGTTAATAATTTTTATTATATAACAAAGTTGATTATTAATAATATTATTTATTTCCAAATCATAAATGATGTATTGAATGACTCTTCGTTGTGTGTTTTGTGGTTGCACAAAATATTGTTATGAATATGAGCAGGCGCGTGCAGTGAGAACAAGAAGCGTGACATTTATTTAAACATATATTTGGACAAAAAAATGAAATTAAATATTTATCTGGCAGAATATTATGAAAAAATAGTTATTATTGTGATTGGAATATTATTATTACGAGATTATATCTCTTATTTCGGTTTCTTTTCAAAATATATGCTTAGGGAAAAGTCACGCTTCTTGTTCTCACTGCACGCCCCTGAATATGTGATAGTTTCGAAAACGTTTCAAATTCACACATCAATTCAATTCGCGTTTCGGAAGATCTGATAAGGTCTTCGACCACCGATACTTATATAAAACAATGTTAATTGCCCGAATACCGCACAATCACCAGCATGACACGAATGATTCGTGCTGATCAATACTTTTCAATATTCAGGAAAATTACACGTTGCATAAAGTAATGTAATATGTAATGTGTCGGTGCTATTATCCAAGTCATAATTAAAGCCATGTATTCACTAGGGGACAAATTGTCCCTCAACAGCACGCGTGGCACAGAGTCTACGTGACGTTGCAACGTCGTGCACTATTCCGCGACGGCGCGCACAACATAGCGCGGCATTTCTACGTGCCGTGGCAACGTTGCCATGCGCACGGTACCCGAGCGTACTCACTGCAACATTCCGCGGAGCGTCAGTACCACGTGGTATGTTTACAAGTGAATACGCATGCGCTGTATCTGTCAAGATGACAGTGTGGGGAAACGAAATTGTTCTTGAACTCATCGAGCTGTATCGATCGAAGATCGCATAGAATGTCCGTCCTTCTTTTTCTTTGCAGTAAAGAATTTCGCATTCTCCTCTTTTTTTTCCTCTTACGTTTCGATAAACTCATTAATATAAACAGATACGCAGTTGACATCATAACCTCCTAGGGCCACATTTCCGTGACGTGGAAAACAATAATTATTTGCAAAAAGGACCTTGTTTTTAATAATATTCAATTTACTACAGTAAAACCTCGTTAATTTGAAATTGCGACCCAAAAAAACATTTCGAATTGCGCGGAACCCCGTTTTCGCCAAATGAGATACCGCAGCTGTCATCCATAACCTCATCGGATGACATTTCCGCGACAAGATATGCGAGTCCCGGTGTGTACACGTCAAGTGATCGCGTCATTGTACCCGAAACATGAGCGTAGATGTTGATGCGACATGCCGAGTGGAATGTTTCGCGATTTGTCCCCTAGTGAATACACGGCTTAAATCCGCAATCATCGCATCAGACTACCAAACATTACGTTGTGGGTACTTATCTTTGAGCAGGTGCTGGATATTTTAACAAGAATTGACACGAAAGTGTTTTTCACTTCAAACAATATATATGATCTTCTTTGTGATATTTCATTGATAGTGTTTTTACTCAAAGCAATATAAAACAAAGATGCTATTCAAGTCCCAAGAGCGCGAACCACGTATGGACAAAGGAACTTCAAACATATAGGCCCGAAACTGTACAATACAATGCTGGAAAGGGTATCACAAATTAACAATCCGAAAAATGTAAAAACAACTATTAAAATTTGGGTAAAAGAGATGGGTCGACCAGCTATTGGGAAACTCATCCAAACAAATTGAGAATTAGAAAAATTAAGATTGTATTAGTGTATATTTACATGTGCCTGAGTGTAGGCGATTATAAATCTTTTTTTAAAACTTATTTGTTCAAAATGTACTTTTTGTTTTAACCTATTTTGTATAAATGTACCTACATATAAGTTATAATTGTAAACTTTGCCTGTCTCAACACAGATCTCTCTAGTGAGACAGGCATATAGTATAGAGTATAATTTAACTCAAACAAATGTAAAAGTAAAGATATGAAATAAATAAAAATAAAATTAAACCGTTTTATTTAATGTCTCTTATATTTTTTTTTATTATATTATACTTTTTGTTTTAACCTATTTTGTATAAATGTACCTACATATAAGTTATAATTGTAAACTTTGCCTGTCTCAACACAGATCTCTCTAGTGAGACAGGCATATAGTATAGAGTATAATTTAACTCAAACAAATGTAAAAGTAAAGATATGAAATAAATAAAAATAAAATTAAACCGTTTTATTTAATGTCTCTTATATTGAGTCAATCGTCACCAATATTATTAATGTTAATGTTTTTCCCGCATTGTAATTTTAATTTGTAAATAAATGTTGCATTTGCAAATAAATGTTGCAAATAAATTAAAAGTCATTCATGACTTTTTTTTGTCAGCCATTTCATGCTGCATTGCTGCTGTGATGCTCTGCGGCATATTATGTTGCTTTACAATCTGGTGGCGAATGAGTAGAACCGATATGGGAGCAGAATACGAAAATTGCCATATCGTCATAGAACGATATGGTCCCAGATAAGCGATGATGTTGCATTATGATATACATAGTTGATAAATGTTCAGAAAACAGTGTTTGTATAATAATTAAAACTTCAACTGACACTACACAATATTTTTATATGCAAAAATTATCAAATTAAATCATGATTCCGAGTAGAGATGCACCGAAATTCGTTTCACATTTGGTATAGCCGAACCTGGCAACATTTACCAAACTTCGTTTCCGGACGAATTTCGTTTAAATCCGCCGAACTTCGGTAGCTTTTTAATTAACCAGCTTTTGCCAGCGACTTCATTCGTGTAGACTTTGATTTCATCCCACAGAAACCTATTACTGGGATAAATAGTATTCTTTGTGTTTTTTCATGCAATAATCTATCTCTGTTCCAAATTTCATCCAGATCCGTTCTGTCGTTCTGGCGTGATTGAGTAACAAACATCCATCCATCCATCTAAACTTTCACATTTATAAATAGAATTCAAATAAGAAATGGAAAAGTCAGGGTTAGAAAAAATCTGATTTTTAAAATAAAAATCAAAAAAACGATTTTTTTATATATATCCGATATTTATCAAAAATTGGATATATATCCAAACTTTTTTTTTCTCCTTTTTTGCACACGTCGATTGATACAAACTCGAAATAATTAAGAATTTTTTATTTTTATTTTGTATATGAATTATTATTTATTAAAAAAATGAATTGCATACTGAAAAAAGCTTAAATATGCAATTACATATTACATATAAGTTATAAAAGTTGCTCTTTCTAGTGTAGTGCTATAGGTGTACTTAGGTTTCTTTGTGTGAAATAAAAAACGGATTATATGAAACAAATTAAACTAAAAAATAACCGTAGCACATTTTAAAATACAACTAGCGCCATCTAGTAAACTGTAGCATTTTTTAAGATAAAAGTAGCGCCATCTATTAACATTTTCAGAAAATTTTCTTGGATATATATCAAAAATAAAAATCGAGCCATAAATACCGTGATATATATCGGATATATATATCCTCGAACCCTGGGAAAAGTATAAAGAAATTTAATTTAAAATGAAATCTAAACAAAATATTGATTTATAAGTAAATAGGTAACGCGTGAATGGATTTTTTTTTTATTCTGTAGAAAAGAAACCACATCAAGTATCAACAATTTGCTTTATTTAAATAAAATAATAAATTTTAATATATAATATTCTATAACAACTATCCAGAACTACGTTGTGCCGCTTAATTAATTAATGAACACAGAGTAAATAAACAATTACACGTGTTTTCGTGATGGCGATCTGACCTGTTATCGGCCAAAAGCGCACAAAATTTAACCGAATTTCGGCCGAACTTCGGCTTCGGCGCATATTTAAACCAAACATTCGGCAGAACCCACATTTGGTGCATCACTGATTCCGAGCCTAATAATACAATTAAAATATGTAATAGCGACGATAAAGACGACACATTTTTGTGAAATCTAGAAAAAATAAAATAATTGTAAAAATTGCAATACTAATTATCCTCTCTATCCCCCTACCTTCTATCTTTATATTCTCTATATCGAATAAATTATAATTTGAAAATTATCCAAGATGGTTAGAAAATTCAGAATAATTATTGGCTATGTATCATTCTATTGATATTAATAAGGGTTTACAAATTTTACATACAAATTTTACAGAATCACAGTTTGATAAATTAGAAATTTTGTAAATAAGAAAAAGTGTTAATAGTAAATTGAATATTATAAATAACCAGGTCCTTTTTACAAATAGTTATCTTTTAAATTTATTTTCATGTTAAGTAGGTACTTTATTATTATTCATTTTCCATATATAACTTTTTAATATTTCGATTATCTATACTTCGATTTTTAAATTTAATTTTGTTATTATACATTTGTTATCCTGATGAAGAAGCCATTGGCTTTGAAACATGTTGAATTTTTTTTCAATAAATAAGTGATGTTAAACAAAGTTTATTTCTATAAATTATAAAAATATTGTATGTGTTCGTATGTATGTACAAAATCGCTAGGTAATCTCTGAAAGTTCTTCACCGATTGCTTTGAAATTTTGGCACAACGTTGCATTCAAATATTTTTTTGTATACTTACTTTGTTTTTATATACCTCCTATTTATTTATATATATAAAAATGTTAATATTAGGTCCTTACATATGAAATTGACGTTTAGTATGGGAGGAACATAAAGTCGATTTTTTTTTATTATAATATATTTATTTAATCAAAGTATGTACCATTGCTATCTATGCACTTTTGCCATCTCATAGGTAGTTCATCGATCCCTTTACTAAAAAAACCATTCGGAAGGGAATCAATAAAATCTTTGAAGGCGGTTTGGACTGCCCCATCGGAGTTGAATTTTTTCCTTTGCAAGAAGTTATCCAAATTTCGAAAAAAATGGTAATCTGTTGGGGCAAGGTCCGGAGAGTACGGTGGATGTCTTAGACATTCCAATTGAAGCTCCTCTAATTTGGTAGCCGTCTGTTGTGCAGTGTGTGGTCTAGCGTTGTCATGAAGCAGCAGTGGCCTAGAGCGATTAACCAGCCTCGGTTGTTTAGCAGCTAGCTTTTCCATCATGGTTTGCAGTTGCTGACAATAGACATCTGCCGTAATCGTCTGGCCAGATTTAAGAAAGCTGTAGTGAACGACACCAGCACTAGTCCACCAAACGCTCACAAGTAACTCGCGTTTGTTGATTTGCTTCACTCAATTCGTGAGGTACCCACCTTTCAAGCTTTTTCACCTTACCAATTTGCTTCAAGTGGATTAAAACAGTTTTATCACTAACACCGCAGCCTGTAGCTAACTCGGATGTGGTTTGCGATGGATCCGCTTCCACAATAGCCTTCAATTCTTCATTATCAACTTTGGTCTCCGGCCGTCCACGGGGCTTGTTCTGCAGGTCGAAATTTCCAGAACGAAAACGTTGGAACCAAAAACGCACTGTGTTTTCTTTTGCGGCACCGTCGCCATACACATCATTAATCCTTCGAGCCGTTTCTGCAGCACTGGTGCCACGGTGGAACTCGTACTCGTAAATAACGCGATATTTCAAGTTTTTCATTTTGTAAACTGAGTCTCGCAAAGAAAAAAACAATTGAGGAAAAAACAAATGAATTATAATTTTCAAAACACAAATACATGAGTAAATAGCTGTAAAAATTTGGATTCGGAATTCCTAACCAAAGAGAAGATATTTGAGATCAAATTTGCCAGTACGGTAAAACGTCAATTTCATATGTAAGGACCTAATATTTTATTGCCAAAATCTTAAATCTCCTAAAGTTCTACACTATTGCTTTGAAATTTTGAAACAACGTTCCATTCGTATTCGCACTGATTTGAAAAAAGCGCTGGTACCTACTCACGTTTTCCACATAGATAAATATTTAGATATAACTACCTAACATTTTCCGAAATTTTTTGATTACATTATGAACTTCCGGGTTTATCGTTTTAAACGACATTATTGCGACATTCATATTAATTCACACCTTGTATATTGCATTGCAATATTAAATACAAAACAATATAGTTCTACGATTCTAAAATAAAACGGATTCATTGTTTAAGGGCCGGTTGTTTCAAGTTGGATTAAAGTAAGCGTTCGTTTAAGGCATAGATTTTTGCGTTCTCCGCCAATCAGACGATCCGTTTTCGTAAATATCTATGCTTTAAACAAACGCTTACTTTAATCCAACTTGAAACAACCGGCCCTAAGTAGTTGGCATTTTAATTGTTAATTTATTAGACTTTTCTCAAATTCGGAATGTATTCCGAGGCGCAAAAAGCAAAATTGCTAAATAAAAAATAATGAGCTGCATTATAAATATTTTGCCTCCTACCAATATTAATCGTGGCAGATTTTTATTTATATTAAGTGTATTCTTAAAATTCAGAAGTATCACGTGTGATATATTTTTTGTACAAATCTACAACGTTTGCCGATCTGATCCAAATTTTGCATTCTTATTCTTTAGGTCACGGCGGAATACATTTAGGTCACGATTCCTTTCTGGACATCCCATCCATCCCAGCCTAGATTAAATGGATTCTTTTTTTATTAGAGACTGCAAAACGATGAAACCTTTGTATCCCACCACAAACTTATGTTTAATTAAATCCTGTTTAATTAAATGACTTTGACACAATGCTGCATTCGAATACGCGCATGTTTTTATATACCTACTATTATACAGATGTCATATGTGTATGCAGGTATGTATATATATATATATCTATATATATATATTATATATATATTATATATATATATATATATATATAATATCAATATAATTATCTATATATATCTATATATATATGTGTTAGTTCTAACTACTTTGGGGGTAACCCGCGTCAAATTCTGGTCGTCAGGACCAGTCGTCTGCCGACGTTTCGAACAGATCTCACTGTTCATCTTCAGGGCGCCTTGTCGATGAGCTGCTTCTCCAAAAAGTGTACAACCGTTTGGGTCCGGAGCTCACCGTCAAGTGAAAGTTTGAAAAATTCTGCGTCAGGTGTTTGTGGAGGAGTGGGTTTCTCCAGCGACGCCGTTAATGTGTTTTGCTCGGCTTCTAGTAATCCGTATATTTACTTTATTATCGTCATTATACAATATTGAGAAGGTTGGATTTTCTTGATGAACAGTGAGATCTGTTCGAAACGTCGGCAGACGACTGGTCCTGACGACCAGAATTTGACGCGGGTTACCCCCAAAGTAGTTAGAACTAACATATATTGTACCCGTGAAAGCCTTAGATTTAACATATATATATATATATATATATATATCGTCAAAAAATACATTGGTGATTTTAACCCACGTCGGTTTTTTCTTGCTAGACCACCATTGTACAAGTTTTCATTTAATAAGGCGTGTTACATTGGTCAGGTTGTTAAGGCAATGTAGCGGGACTCCAACCGCAGTTATGTGCCGGAATTACGTAAAGCCTTGATATCCGAAGGTTGGCAGGGTTTTGGCAGGTTCCTCTTACGCTTACTTAGCATGCGCGAGTCGTCCCCCGACCTACCATCTTAACTTGCAACTGTCACGTCAGCTCTCTTCTCAGAAACCGTACATAATTATCCGCGTACTACTGCTCCAACAAGACTTCGTGAAACACTGAGCGTCTTCAGGGAAGGGGAACATTTCCTTTTATTTATGGTATATTCATAATTATTATTTCAGATTTAAAAACTGGACATATCTACCCTGAGGTACCGGGAGGTCTTTGAAAAATGAAATGAAAAATGTCTTCAAAAAATGTTTTAAGATTTGTTATTAGTTAAATTTCTTAAGTATTTAAAAGTATTTAGGCATGTTATTATGTCAAAGATGTTCACAGAAATCCTGCAGTACTGTACCTAAACCGAATATTATACAAAAGAAGAGAGGATCATCTGTTATATCCAACAATGAAAACTTACAATAATAATTTTAATCTAAATTAAGATACAATATACTAAATTTTAAAATATTTAACTGTAAATAGTTGCGGATATTTTATACGAACCGTATGTATTTCCGAGAAACGATTCTCGACGTTTCGTTGAATGCCTATCATCAGGAGGACGACCTTTACCCGCGGAGGTAGAGGGCGGTCTCACACAATCGTGAAAAAACTGTCATTTAATAAAGCATCGTTATTAGTAGCATAACCTGAGTCCGTGCCTAATGTATGTCACTAAAAAATGTATAGTAAGTAAGATAGACTGGGTACGGGGTTATAACATTTTGACTTCCTGTGGAACAGGAAAGATGTTTGTCAATCGCGTGAGAGAATATTCAGTTCTTTTTTACAGGAATATAGATAATATAGATTAGGAAACACGTTTATTGAAAAACATATACACATATTTCTAATTGTTTACAAATAATTGTTGTTAATTAAACGTATTTATTAAGGTTAGGTTAGGTTAGATTAGGTTAGGTTATCTGTTGGCAAGCAACAACTGTTAGAGAGCGATTGCGTGGCGAGCAACTTTCCCGGCGAGTAACCCGTAATCGTATTTCGTTTGTTGAAGCGTAAAAAATGCCCTATTTAAAGATTCAATTTCTTGTATGTATTAAGATGTATGGTAGTGAACGAGGCACGAGTGGTGCGCCAGGACAGAAGAGTTTGGCGTTCCATCCTCTTTGCCTACCTCTGCGAGGAAATAGACTGATAGTCAGTTTTTTTTAAAGTAGAGTTTTTCCGCATTTGAGAGCTCTCCGCCCTAAACGTTGGCGTACTATTTGAAAACCCCTTACATGATTATGTTCCCTACGACTGCGACTCGGAATTAAACTTATTATCATCATTATAATTTTAATTTCCAAACCTCATTGCCAAGGAATGGATAGAATTAGCGACATATTAAGTCAAATCATAGTATTCCTAAATTATTTAAGCAATAGTTTTTCGACGAAATAACCAATCCGTACTACGCAAATTTTAATATAAATTGGTTTAAATTCCGCAATACATGTAGGTATTACGTTTTTTTTTTTTTTTACAGTTTTAATTTATTTTTTAAAAATATTTATTACATTAAACATATGCCAAACTGCACAGCAGTTTTACGGCATGGTTGCCTTCAATATTTGACAATAATTTTTATTTTATAATGAAGATAGTAGGTTATTATCGAGTGTTGCATATTTTTTTACAAGTGATACATGATATGTAATTATAAATTAATGTAAGATTAGGTTCATAGCTTTAATATATATTCTTTTAGCTTGTACTTTTTTGAAGCCAATGGAGTTTTTTTGTCTTGCATCATCTCAAAGAATTTTTTATCTAATTTATTAAAGATTCTTGGCACAATATATTCTCTTTTCCTTTCGCCATACACGTTGTTAGTGATTGGTATTCTCATTGTTCGTCCTGTCGATCTGGTTGCATAGTTATGGTGCGTGTCAGTGTGTATATTAATATTATTTATCATTTCTTCTAGTATTATATTATATTTTACTTTTTGGTCAATTGGTAATATTTTGCATGCTTTGAATGATTTATGAATATGAACATGAATAATTTAAACGTTAAAAGAGCTAAGCTAATAATTAAGTACGACTAAAAAAAACGACATAAAAAGTACCCTTAAATTAACCGCGTGTCTGAAAGGAATTTGATCTGGTACGATGATAAGCTATAAGTATTCCGTTTCCCATTTTTTAATTAAATGCATTTTTGTTCATACAATGTTTTATGTAAGTGCATTTTTTATGATGAACATATATTTCTCGCCAGTAAATGCAGTAAGGAATGGCTTCCACAACGATCCATATAAAAGTTTGATTACCCAATGAGTGATGAATATAAATCGCTGATAATTAAATGAGAGATGCAAAGTATTAAAATAACGACAATTGACAGCTTATTAACATACAAAACCCCCGGATAAAGGTAGCAAATTATTTACAGTAGATCTTTAAATAAATTTAGTGCACAATTAGTTCTCACTGGGAATTAATGAATGAAATGTTTTTAATAGAATTTAAAATTAACCTTTTTACCAACCTGACTTTTGTTTAAACCCACTGCTTCCAAAATTAATTATCTTTTTATAAGTAAAAAAATTTTTACCCGACTGTTTAAGTACAAAAATATATGGGAACTGGAGGCATAACCGCCATAAGGTTTGTATCAATTTAAAATCAAAATAAAATTGTCTCTATTTTCTTTTATATTTTATTCAGATAACAGTATTCTTTAACTTTATATTTCAGTAATTTAAATTGAATATTTTTTTTGTTATATTTTTAAATTAAAGAATACAAAGCGGGAAATAAACGGTAATGCTCCACTGTGGGGCTTATTTTTTTATTTTTTTATTTAGGGGATAATTAACAGCAAAACAACAATCTTAAAAATATGAAATAATGGTTTTTAAAATTATGCCAATTACAGATTTTCCACTGAATATAATAATTTACTTTAACTTACTTTAATAGCGAGTGGATAGGGTGGAGGGAAATGTGGGACGGGAGTAGAAGGGAAGATATAATGTACAAATTAGTTTGGGTGCGGTAGTGTAGATATTGTTTGTTTTATGTTTCTTATTGTTGAGTTGAAAATGTCAATGTGGTGATAGTTTGTGTTAAATGAATTTGTGGATCCGTACATAAAGGAGTTTTGTTTTGAGTTGGTCTTACAAAAGGGGAGATGAAAAGTAGGTGAATGTCTGTTATTGCGAGTTGGGATGTGGTAAGATATTCGTTGAAGAAGTTTCGGACTATCAACTAGATTGTGTGTTATTTTGAATAGCATCACCGCGTCAGTTATGTTTCTTCGACGAGTTGGGGTCTGCATGTTAAAAAACTTCGCAGAGGCTTCATTGCTTAAATGAGATCTAAATGAACGGAGGTCTAGGTATCTTAGGAATCTGTTTTGGACGCTTTCAATTTTATTTTCGTGTTTGGATTCCACACCTGAGATGCATATTCTAAAATACTACAAACGTATGAGAAATAAAGTGTCTTGAGGGTACTGATATTTTTGAAATGTTTACATGTGCGTATGACAAAACCAAGCATAGATGATGCGTTGGTGACTATGTAATCGATCTGTTTGTTAAAATTTAATTTACTGTCATGTATCACCCCAAGGTCTTTGCTTTCGGATTTGGTAGATAATGGTATATTATTAATTGAATATTCATTAGAGAATACATTTTTATTTCTTATAAAGCGTACAACGAAGCATTTAGAAACATTTATTTCCAGGCTGTGGGCATTGCAATACGTGTTCAGACGATGTAGATCATCTTGCAGCCTTTGACAATCTTCTAGTGAATTTATGGGAGAAAAAATTTTCATATCATCTGCATATAGGATAGTTTTTGAGTTTAGAAAGCAATCACCTATATCATTGATATAAATGTTAAATAGCAATGGTCCCAGCAGGTTGCCTTGAGGTACTCCAGATGTTACAACAACAGTGTTAGATTTAAACCCTGCAACCACTACAATTTGACTACGGTTGGAGGTATAAGAAGTAAGCCAACGATAAAGATTGCCGTGAAATAAGCCGACTCATCAAAAAATCATAGGAGCACTGGGGTTTTTACTCAATTTTAATACTTTTAATAATTTTAATACATTATTTGAAGAGGTTTCACATGATACCTTTTTTGAAAACTAAATTATAAACTTGGTCTACATCCATAATATCAGGATCCATATCATATTCTTCTTTGTAACATATAGGACAGACAATCAAATCATCGTCTTCCAGGAATATGTTGTCGATGAACTCATGGAATACTCCATTTGTGGTGCATTTTCTTGCACGCATCATAAACCAGTCTACCGGAAAATTTTGTAACATGTTTACAAATATAACAGGTATTCGTTGGTTCTACTTTTGACACAGTTCTATTGTTTTTTTTTTCTGAGCCGTTTGCAGCTCCAATTCAACTTTGTATGACAACCAGATCAGAATTACCTTCTGTTCCTTTTCGTGATTTTTTTTTTGAGATTGATGTATTTTCCCCTTTGGAATCTTTAGAAGTTCTTTCGGCGACGTGAGTGCGAATTTGATGTGGAAGTCTATGGTTCTCGTATGGTAAAAGAAAATTCTGCCGCATTCTTTAGATTTGACTTGCGGTTATGTATTTCATGATTGTCGGTTATGGTTATCGGTTATGTGGTTCAGCTCCCAAGTGACAATTTTTGAAATATTACGAATATATTGCATATATTTTAGGTTTTGTTAATATAAAACACTCACTCCATCATTTTTATCAACACTAATTTACACAGTTAAAACAAAAGTATGAAATACTGCTTCATTTACACAAAAAGTAACACTGAAAATGAGACGTAAATATATATATTTTCTTTACCTTTTACCTTTACTTTTACCTTTTACTTTAAATAGATTTTTACCAATAGTGAAAAAACAGCAATAATTTCATTACTGCGTAGCACATGCACTAGATGTCGTCGACAAACTGTCACATACTATTTTACCGACGCAGATGCAAATTAAATTTCCCAAGAGGTGTATCGGTATTTAGGAGGGTTTCACTTCGATTGTAAACACTTCTACAGGAGAATTAATACATATATTTAAGAACATTACATGACAAAAGTAGAGAACATGGGCCACACAGGCTTTTCTGCCGCCTAAGCTTTCTCTAAAATTACCCAACGCAAACAAAAGACGTGCAAACTAACACATATCTGCTTAAAACATTTACTACAGGTAGAATCAGATGATACCTTACATTACAGTATATAATACAATATATAATACTGTTACGTGGCGTGGCTCGCTCGAAAAATGAAATGGCACAACTCGTAAAATAAATCTTTTATTATCGCTTGTACATTATCTCCCACATTTTACAATCGCTCGCAACGCAATACTACGCTATTTTTTATTCAAACACAAAAGAACAGCTCTCTTTTGTTTTTCTACTCGGGTAAGAACCCTTCCATTTCTTCGCTATTTATTAATCATGTTAGTTCTTATTTCAACCACTGGGCATACCGGCCTGCCGTTCTGCGCCATTTCTGCGCATGTGACACTTTTCTATGGAACTGTCAAATGTCAACGAACAGCTCGTTACAATACCTTATAATACAGATGATACCTTTCGATTCTAAGAAAGTCTCGCCAGCGTTCGTGATTTTACCTGTAATGTAAACGCAAAAGCTCGTAAAATTCCGCTGTAAATTTTTTTTACCCTGCCTATGTTAGTTAAGACTAATAAGTTAATAATTGTTGGTTTTCATGTAATCGTTCTATTTATATCTGTACTTTCTCTCTAATTTATATTCTCTAGACACTTCACTTTATAAAAATATGTTTTCTTAATGTAATGTTTTTTGTTCACTTAGCCTAACATAACCTATACATTAAGTGCACTGAAACAAAATTAAATTCGCCGTAAAAAAAAATTCAGCAATGATGTGTGGGTGTGGGTTGGTAGTGGAGGGGCGTTTGTTTCTATAATCATATGAGCATTTTTTGTTTCAGAAAAACCGTTATGGTGTTAATTTAAATAGTTCTATGAGTTCATTGCCCTGAAGGGATTAACAGACTAAGGAGTAACAAGTCGTTACCTTAAGGGGGGGGGGGGGGTAAGGTTTTTAACTCTTTTTTTTGCATTTTATTTTTAATATTTTAAATGAATGTATAACATCGCAAGAATATTGTGTCAAAATTTCAAGTCAATCGGAGCAAAATTGACGAAATTATGAACATTTGAGCGATACTCAGACAGATTTTCTATACCTGCTCGGGCAGCTAAGAGACGTGCTCACCTGAGGACTACCGGACGTTCTATTGTATTGGAAGAGTTTTGCGTAGACAAGGACAAAAAGATGCTGATACAGTGTGCATAACTTTAAAGCGTTTTCCCCACATCTCACGTTTTCAAAGTCGGTGTCCATCGTAACTTCAAAACTACCGCACCGATCCTTTTGAAATTTTGAACACTATTTCTGTACATAATTTACGAGGTAAAGCTGGAGACTTTTTTTCCAATATGTTATTAATTTTTATTTTTTAATAACAAATTAGTTGATATTTTTCGCAAAAAATCGCGTTTTTTCCTTAAAAGTGTTCCAAAAAATTGAAAAATTGAAATTTCAAAAACACTCCCAGCGTTACCTGGGAAAACCTATTATCTAACTAATGAACTTTGATTTTTTGATTTCAGATGATCTAGCACCGAGTTATGATGGACACCGCAATTCTACTTTTTTCCGAGACACGTCCGAATAATTGCTTCCATTGCCGTATTATTTAATATTTCTTCTTGAAAATTTTACACAATATTCTTCAAATGTCATACTTTAATGTACCAATGGTTTTAATAAAGAGATTTTAACTGTGTCGTCACAAAAAATTCACAAAAACATGCCTTTTTTGTACGAATTAACCTTACCCCCCCCCCTTAAATGCTTTTACCTTGGGACAGTGTACTGTACTGTACCTACCTACTTCCCTCTAGCTGACTGTTTTACCTGAACACGACAGAAATTTGTTTCGAAATAATCTAATTTTTAAGACAAAATATTATAATGGTAGCGAAGACATATAACACGCACTGGGATTTCAGTTTCGAAAAAAATCTCATACTAATGTGTATGCAAACTGTTCTGCCTCGATATGCGGTTCTGCCCCCGGTTCCCCTACATAGTTTGATGATATATGAAAATAACCTTAAGGATCAGAAATTATTAGATGCATTATTAGGATAAGACTGATGGTTAAATAAAGTTTTATTGTTTTGGTTATTTTTACATGCTTTTATTTAGTTCCAAAGCTTCCGAATTATCCAATTTAATCTTGCTCCAAACTGTCAGCCTTAAAGGGTTATATAGAGTCAGGAGGCCCAAAAAAAGCGATTTTTCAAGATTTTTTCTGAGGAGACTTTTAAATTTATTAATGTGAAAATTTGTACACATATTATAGTAACTCTTAACTGTATGTTAACATTTTTGTATTTGTAAAATAATAATTTTGAAAGCTGCTATAGCTGATCTCCAGGAGCTCCTCTCAAAAAAGGCATCTTGCGGTGACAACGATATCTCTGGACTGGATCATATACAATGAAAAAACCAAACGGATTTCGTCAAAGTAATGTATAACCTTGTAATTAATCGAAGGAATAAGCAAAATAATTTATTTTTTTCGACAAAATGGCTACTTATCAAAAAAAAAAACGATTTTTGACCAAAATTTTGGCCTCAAATTGTTTATAAAAAAGTATATGTATCGGCGAGAAAAAACCTTCGATTAATTACTAAAAAATATATTTTAGAAGCTTGTGTTAAAATTTGAGACTGATCGGTTTAGCGGTTTCCGAGAAATCTTTATCACCGATCTTAAAATGACAGTTTTGAGAAAAATGCCTTTAAAGTTTCAAAAGCGCTTTACATCTCTGTGTACTCTTTACTCTTACTTACTCTTAAAAAACTTTTTTTTTCAACTTTCATCGAGTCGTCTATTCCAGGACCATACTTTCACTTTAGTTATCTAAATACATCAGAAGGGAACATTTACAATGGACAGTGAATGGAGACCCACCGCATTCCCAGGACTGTTATATGAGCCGAAGACTTCCATATCAGTCCTACTCTTACGTCGCCAGGTTGACAATATTTTCTAAAGGCCTTCCCCGTACGGTGCCGTGTAAAGGGCGGACGCCGTAAGATTTAGGCCGCAAAATCCATTCACTGTTCATCACACCAGATCAACATCCTCAACTTTATTGGAACATATCATTAATTACAGTAGTAGCATAATACATAAAGAAATACATAGTGAACATGATGAGAAATACAATTTAAAAGTT
Source organism: Agrypnia vestita (assembly GCA_016648135.1). NCBI lineage: Eukaryota > Metazoa > Arthropoda > Insecta > Trichoptera > Phryganeidae > Agrypnia > Agrypnia vestita. The sequence continues at coordinate 23,431 of JADDOH010004863.1, forward strand.
CATAATTATAGGTTCGAATGGATCAAGCCGGGCCAGGGTGTTGGGTATAAAAGGGGGGGGGTATAGATCAGGATGCCGATTTGGGAGAGGGGCAGTGAGTGGATAAAGTAGGAGGTTAAAGGAAGACACTCCCACAAGGGAAGGACAATACAAAAGAAAGACTGAGTTCAGTCCAAGACTCCCGAAATAGTTCACAGTCGTAACAATCTCTCACCCACGGAGCTCATCCCATCGCGACACCCACGTCCCCGCAAACACTCGAAAGAGTCCGAGGTTCCTACCTGGTCTAATAAGGTCATCATTCCTAGGAGTCCGATGATTTACACCTTCCAGTTCATCTGTCATATCCTCTCTTGCGTCATGCAGCAGTACACATTCCCATAGGATATGTCCCGGTGTCTGGCGGACACGCCCACAAGCACACCACGGGTCCATGGTAAGTCCAAGGTCATGCAGTTTGCTCTTAAACTCACCATGGCCAGTGACAAGCTGCAGGGCGTAGTGATTCAGCACCGGGGGATATCCTTTACCTTTCACATGTACGGCCACCACCCCACCACCTCCCCAGAGGAGCCGCGTCCCATCTCTCTTGCCATTTTTGCAGAATTAAAATCCTTATACGCTTACACAAGTCACGATATCTGGTATCTGAAGGGCTGAAGATCTCCTCGACTTTGGTCTCCAGCCCTTGCCTCAAAGAGCTGCAGGCTTTGGCCTCAATTGCTAGTAGAACGGCAGGCAACACGCCGGCTAACACTGGAAGTGCCACAAATGGAACTCGTTGGCCGCGGTTCAGGGCAGATGAGATAACCATGGTCCCCAGGCGGTGCGCCCAAACCCGATCACCATGCGTGGTCTGACTCACGTGTACTGCCTGGTAAATTAGCCGCACCGCTGGTGACTTAAGTCCCCATTCAGCAACCGACATTCGTTTCATGGCCATAAAGTAGCCGGCAGCTCTTTCCGAGATCGCCTTAACATGAGCGAGAAAGGAGCCCGATGTATCCAACCATACTCCTAAGTATTTGACAACAGTTCCAAACTTTATACTGTGTCCGTCAAGTTTAACAGTCGGGTTTCTCCCTCGGTCCAGTCTACCTTTCATAATCATGGCTACTGTCTTGTGAGGCGCAAGTATCAACTTATTTCTTATGCACCATTCATTTATAAGTCCTAACGCTTCGTTCGCACGACGCTCAATTTCGAAGCGACTCATTTTACAATGGACAGGTAAATAAAAGATACAGCGTTTATAATAGGTAGGTAAAAATAAAAGGGACATCGCTCTAGGTGAGCGCTGGCGCTCCGGCCTCGCGAACGCTCCGACACGTGATTACAAATATGCGCGTAACTTTGAAAATACTCGCCGGATTGACTTAATTTTCTATGTGTTTACTCAAATATGTGAACATTACGAAATTGAAGTGAAAAAAAAACGATTTTTTGAAAATTCTAACTGTATATAACCCCTTAATGCAGTGGACTGTATAACCCTTTGTTTTTCACCACAAACTATGCTGTGATAAATCTTCAAGAAGCATTTTATGGCAAAAAGTATATTTGTTAAATTATTTGTTGCAGGGATAAAACGCCATATTCTCCGCAATAATGCATTCAATTTACTGTTACGACCGTAGGGTAAAGAGTGAGAGCGAGGATCCAGGTTGCCGAGATGAGTTTTCTAAGCAGCGGGAGTCACACTGACCGCAATGAAGTCCAGGCTTAAGGCACACACTCGGCATGGAGCCTCTACTCCTTCATATAGAAAAATCAAAAATGAAGTGACTTGAATATGTGCTAAGAATTCCAGAGGAACGAGTACCAAGAAGTATCCTCTCGGCAACCCCAGGAGGAAAGTGACCGAGAGGTCGCCCCAGATTAAGCTCGGAGAAACAACAAAAAAAGCGTGTGATAACAGAATAGGTATGGACTGGTTAACTCATATAGAAGCAGCACAAGACAGGGGAATATGGAAGCACTTCGTTGAGTCTTTGGGATGATAGGACAAGGGGATGAAGACGACGATGATGATGATGACAACAAGGTAACAAAGAAAACTCAAGGTTTGCAGATATATTTTTTAAACTTTATTTATTTTTAAAATATATTCATCATATTTCATGATGCAGGATCATCACAATAAGTGTTCAATAGTCCAACAAGGCTCGTTACGCTTTCAGGAGCTGAGGGTTGACAGCGCAAACTTGCGCCAAGGGTTTGTCGGGGTTGGCCAGGGTTACAAACTGCTCAGCCACCTCCACCGCCACCCTGATCTGAGCCTCTGCAGTGGAGGCGCCTGTAACAAAATAATTTATTATTGAATTATATTTATAGCAGGGTGCGAGGATATATATCACGATATTTATGGCTCGATTTTTATTTTCGATATATATCCATAAAAACTCTCTGCAGTCGTTAATAGATGGCGCTAGTTGTATTTTAAAAAGTGCTACAAGTTATTTTTTTTTATATCTGCGATCATTAGTAGATAGCGCTAGTTGTATTTTAATGAGCCTGGGGCCGCGTCTCATATATGCGACGGAGCGCGACTGTCCCCAGGGGCCGCGTCGCATATATGCGACAGGCACAAAATAAATTATTTATCGACGGCCGCGTATCGAATTTGAAAAACGTAATTTTTTCCCAATAGAGAAATCCTGTTGTGACCTGTCGTTCCATTTTCAACTCAAAAACATCACGGATTATATTTTAAATCAACAATCAAAACAGAAGTTTTTCTGCCGTCAAAATCGTATAGAATTGTTATAGATGGCGCCCCGATCGCGTGTTGTGCAATCGAAATTCAAATATTCCATCGTCAAGGTCACGCGCAATGTGCGCGGGAAATACGATTTATTTTTTCGATTTTCGATTTATTTGTACACGTATATACAAATATATACGATATGTTTTGCGATATTTGTCAGTTTTTGTTGGTTTATGATTCAATTGAATACTAATAGTGATTTATTAACAAAAATACACGCAATTTTGTTGCGTTTATTTGAAATATGTGTGTGTGTGAAAGTGTATCATATTTATGTATTATGAGTGCGATGTTCCGTCGTGTGCCGTGCCGTGCAACAAAATATACCACACAGAAGAAGATTATTATTATTAATAGTAGTGTTGTCTCTAAGAAAACAAATAAAAAATAATTATTTTTTTTCAGAAAATGTTGCGCTGGCAACATTATCGAAATTCAAAAAAAGATTTTTTTTTACTTAAATGATAAAAAAATTATTGCATTTCGACACTTACGATAAAATAATATGAATGTGTGTGTTTTTTTTAATATACGCATGTTTTCATGTTTTTTTTGTAAAAAGAAAAATCACAAAAAAATCAGAAAATTTCCGGCCCTTGCCTATATGTTGCTTTGGAATTTTTTTGGCCCTCAACAAGTTAAATTGCTACAGGTTATTTTTTTTGACATCTGCGGTATCTGTATTTTAAAAAGTGTTACGGTTGTTTTTTAGTTTAATTTTTTCATATAATCCGTTTTCTTTTCACACAAAGAAACAAGCACCCATAACACTACGTTAGAAAGAGCAACTTTTATAACTTATATATAATTGCATATATTAGCTTTTTTAGTATGCAATTCATTTATTTAATAAATAATAATTCATGTACAAAATAAAATAAAAAAATCCTAATTATTTCGAGTTTGTAGCAATCCATGTGATATATCGGATATATATCAAAAAATCCGATTTTTTTATGTTTTGTTCAAAAATCCGATTTTTTCGTACCCTGATTCATAGAGATGACATCAATACTTAAAAGGAAACTATTATGAACAAAATATATTAATTAAAAGTTATGCGAAAATTATTTATAAATGTCTTAAATTAAAAGGTTAAAAATAAAAATAAAACTGTCAAAAATGATGGACTTTTTATGTTAGAATTTCAGCTTTACAATAATTAGTTATTTTATGTCTTAGAAGTTGAAATTTAACCATCACAACAAAGAAAATTATAAAAAAAATCGCAGTATGTTTGTGTTAGCATGGAAATAGAGTCATTTGGTGGTGTGAATAGTGGATATTTTCAAATACAGAATAATATATTTTGATCATAATTTTCGAATACGAATGATGATAGTTTTCTTGAACATATATCTATGTAGGTACATATCGTCGTCATACAAGAGAAAGTGACCAACTGACAAAACGTAAAATGTTGACAATAACTGTCACCAGTGCCAGTGGCGTGCAGCGCATACAAGCAAAAAAGCTGTGCATTAGTAAAGATTCTGAGAAACAAATATTAATTAAATAATCCTTATCTTATTTAAAATTCTAGCCGTAATTTGTCCTACGGCTAGACGTTTTATTTCTGACGTTTCTGTTTAACGTGACGTATCTGTTTTTTTCCGATTTAAAATTCTAGCCGTAATTTGTTCTACGGCTAGAAGTTTTATTTCCGACTTTTCTGTACCTAACTTCATGTCAATTCTTCATTTATCTCGCCCAACAAATTTGTTCCATAGATATAGTCAAGTCGAGAAAAAAAACGGGTATTTTTAATGCTGCGAGTTTTGTGTAATAGACAAGTTAATTTAGCGTGTTTCTTCGAAAGGTCCTATGCCAAGTGAGAACTACGCGCACGTCATTGCAGAAATGTAATTTTTTACAAATTCCACCCAAAACTTTCGGTGTAAATTCTATCTGTCTTTTCTATGGTGAATGTAAATACCATCTGTCATATCATAACATTCATATTGATATCATAAAATGTTCGATTTATTTTTGTGAAAAGAAACGTAAATCTGAAATTAGTATTGTTCCCGATTTAATTATATATAAATCGTCTTCAAAATATATTGAAATTTTTTGCCGTATTTGCTATACCTATATACAATACTTCTTTTATAGTGCAGTTATTTTTGTGAATTGAAGCTACTCAAAATAGTTCATTATACAGAGTTAAAAAAAATTTAAATGTATACCTATACATAAAAATATAATAAATATAATATATATATGTTATATTTAAGGTTTTCGCGGGTAAAAGATGACAAACTACTTTCTGGGGGAACCCGTGTCAAACAGTCCAACTCAGTCAAAGTCGGCTATTAAACAAATAAATAAAAATCAATAATGTTTAGCACCAATAAGGATTTTAATTCACTTTTGTTCTGGCTCTTTCCCCGAACAGTCGGGTTTACTCGTCCAGTTTTGGGCAGGAATCAAAATAAGAGGCTCTTGAGAATGAGCAGTGTCTGTTCGAAATGTCGGGAGTTTAAAAGTCCTTTTCAGGACTGTTTGACGCGGGTTCCCCAGAAAGTAGTTCGTCATATATAATATATATATATATATATATATATATATATAGGTAAATAGTCGGTCACAGCATTCCCTAAGTTTATACCCACTGCACTACACTGACTGTCACTTGGTCACTATTTCTTGTACAACATTATAGGCAGAAATGACTATATAGTATGTATATATAGATATATCCAATTTGCTTGGCGAGAAAATAATAATAATAATATTTATTAAAATTTAATTTATTTTAAACTTCATTAAAAATAAACAGAGTTCTATGAACTAACACAAAAATCAAAAACACATAGGTAACATGTAGTGAAATGTTGGTGGATTATATTTTAAATAATGTATCGGAATTATAACCACGGAAAACCGAGACTATTCTACACTAGAAAAACTGTGAAATTTTAAATATTTTTTCCAAAATTGATGAGAAATTCAAAATAATTTTTCATTTTCTTAATGCCATCTTGCGAGAACAAATATTAAAACAATAAATATCAAACGCGTTTTTTTTATCTATATTTAATTTTTTCATATATTTGGGCAATCGTTTCGGCTGTCTAGGCCATCGTCAGCTGATAAGCTATTCATCATCATCAGCCATCATCGGTTGATAATGGCCTAGACAGCCAAAACATTCGTCCAGTTATTTGGAGAAATGAAGTTTAGGACCAAAAAAAATCGTTTTTGATTTTTATAGTGTTGATTAACAATGCTAATTGACAAACTAACAAGACAAATGGAGTTCTATAAAATGAATATGGTGTGTATACAAAAAATAAAAGAATCACAAAAATATTGTCTGCCATCTGGCGACATTTCCATGTACTATATCCGAAGGTTTTGGAATGCCTCAGTTCGGTTATACTGCTTTATTAAATAATGGTACTGTATCATGTTATGTTTGAATGAAAATATTAAATTATCTTAAAATTTTTTCGAGATATTTAAAAAAAGTATCTCACCAAGATGAGGAGTAGCGATAACATTGGGGTGTTGAATAAGTTCTAGAGTAATGGAGTCTGTGGGTGGTTCTTGTTCAAAGACATCAAGAGCGGCTCCACCAACCTGAACAAACAATAATTATATAATATAACACAACACTTGTAAAACTCAAATATTTATTTATTTAAAGAGTTAGAGTTGTTATTACGGTCGCTAGACATATATAACTGTAAATGGTTGCGGATATTTTGTACAAACCGTATGTTTTTCCGAGAAACAATTCTCGACGTTTCGTTGAATGCTTCTCGTTTCTCGGAAAAACATACGGTTCTTATAAAATGTCCGCAACCATTTACAGTTAAATATCTATTTATTTATTCAAGTTTTAAAAAAGGTGTGCACCTGTCCGCTGTTCAGTCCTTCCAGAAGATCCTTTTCATTTACAAGTCCTCCTCGTCCCACGTTTATTATGAAAATGCCTTTTTTGCATTTGGATAATACATTTGTATTAATTAGATCTGAAAAAAAACATTTTGTGCAGTATTACAATACTCGAAACAAGAATATTGAGTATAGTTAACAGTTAATCTACATGCTGAATGATTAAATATTTATTCAACTACTAATACAAGATATCTTCGACAATATGAAAATTACGTCGAAATATATAATCTCAAATTCTACCAATGTCTTATATATACAAGAGAAATAATCTTTTATGCAAGGGAGTGATTTTTTTTATCCACAATGCATATTCTTTTAAGCATTTTGCATATTAGTAACATTGACATAATAATTTAAAAGTGATAACTTTAGTTAAAACAAAGATAATATTAAAAATTTTGATTCGTATCCTGAAAGATGAACAATGTTTTTTTTTTATTAAATTAACTGTTACATCACCAAAATCTCGAGTCAATACCATAGATCGATTTTATTCAGCAAAGCTGTTAGTTAGTTCACAAGATTCCCTTCGTAAAGATGAACTGTCGGGTTTTCTAGAAATGTGTGCATAATTTTATGGTTTAGCTAAATTTAGACAATCGGCGTTCCAAACACTACTAAACAGACTTTTTTGAACTTTACTAAGCAAAAAGTTCCGAACCTCATTAAATAATTTGTTGTCAACCTAATGAAACAAAGATTTAAAGGGAACGAATAACTATTTATAATAAATTGGTTAGAAAAAATCTTCAAGGATGATTCAGCTGATATGTTTGTTCTAAAAGACATCTCAAACCCTAAGAAGATTATTGTTTCCTCTCTAGAAAGGGTCGTGATTGCATTGTAGGTACTACAAGAATAGAATATTACTTCTGGTAGATGGCATCAGAGGCGTGTGGACAGTGATGAAGTCAGCAAGCGGCCAAATCTCACCCAGCTCCATCTTCTCGGTGTTATACTTCTTCGTGTCCTCAGCAGATACTATGGGATCATATCCAATCACCTGTCGAAAAGCATTTTATTATAATGATACACACATAAAATGTAAATAATAGAGGAGGATTAGTGTGAAAATTACAATAACCATTTAGAAGAGAATCTCTAAAGTGAAAACAAAAATTCTTTGAAAGATTGTCCGTCTTAGTGTACTGGGTCACGCACTGGACGGTGCCATGGAGCTATTTACTAGTGCCATAAGGCCCCTTTCAGTGCAAAGCCGTTAAGGGCTAAGTGATAAGCTTTCATGTCCACTTTTCAGAGATTCTCAGTCGCTTGTCCGATGATTTTCTAGCAGTTGACGGTTCCAAAATCACCCGTCACCCTCGTACAATTAACAGTTACCACTCGTTCAAATTGTATTATTTTATTTTGGCGTATTCAGCGCTAAAAAAGTAACCGTGGCAGTCGATACCGTGTGCTCGTTGACTGCTTATATGAGTAACGACACAAGTAGTCCGCATTCGACGTTCAATTACGTGGTGCATTAAAATCAATTACGTGGTGGCGGTTAGCGGTTGGATTGCTAGAACTGAATAGACCTTAAGGTCCACATGAAATTGGTAAATTTAAGATGGTTAAGATAAATTCTGTGGTTTAACAAAACTTATGAAAAATTCAGAGTATATACCGAGATTGCCTGCTTACATGTACTTGTATGTTACATTACTAGCTGTAACCCCTCAAAAATGACGGTACTTTTACATGTCGGTTCCTAAGGAATAAGTATTTATATATTTTATTAAAAAAAAATCATATAAAAAATTGTTCGAAAAAGTGTTTTTTTAAAAAAAAATTACTATAAAAAAGTTACGGCCATTACACGAAGTTACGGGGACAGAGAGACGGACAGACGAACGGACAGACAGCTAAGAAATTATTGTAATTGAGATATTTTCATTTCATATACATATATTGTTATACGTACTTCTTAACAAATTTATTTCCTTTGCATCCAAGAGACAGTGAAATGGTTTTGTGTTGATTCACCACGCGGCACAGGTCTGCGTGCCTTAGCATTGTCTGCGGCGTAGCATGATCGACCACCTTAGTATTAAAACAATGCCGATCTGGAAAGTGTAGGACCGATATGGGAACTATTGCTCATAAAACAGCCCTGAGTATGTGGTCCCGTAACGCTACACTTTATAAAGATTGCATAAATTGCTGGAGTACTGATACAATAATATATTAATTATCTCCCAAACATCCCAACACTCACCCTCATTCCGAATCCATTCATCCTGATGGCGACCTCTCTGCCGACTCTGCCCAGGCCCAGCACGGCGAGCGTCTTGCCCTGCAGCTCCTGGCCCAGGAACTTGGCCCTCTCCCAGCGGCCAGCTCGCAGCGCCGCCGCCGCCCACACCACGTTCCTGGCCAGGCAGCTCATCAAACTGCAGGTCAGCTCGCAGGCGCTGATGGCGTTACCTCCTGGAGTACTGCGGAAATGTAACGAGAAATTTATTTTTTAAGATACAACCCTAGGCACTAGCAGACCTGCTCAAAGAATGCTTAATTATATTATTCACAGAAATATATTTTATGATTTTATTTTCTAATTTACGAAATATACAACAAATATAAGGGACGAATAAAATTAAGTAGGTAAATTAGATGAATCAATTAGAAAGAAATATAGAAAAAATCTATTTACCGTAAAAATATTTGGTCACTGCTAGGTTATGAATGAATAAAATATGTTTTCATTTTAAAAATATCTCATTTTTTTTATTTTATTTTATGGTAGCAAATCAATATATAATGACTATCATTCATTTTTTTATGAAAGATACAATAAAGACTTTGGTGTCCAACCCGAGTGAGGTTATGTGTTAAAACAATTCAATTTCAGGTACTACATTGGTTGTTAAATATATATATTTTCACCGAAATATATGTCAAATATTCAAATATATATTTTACTTTAGAACGATGATTTTCTTTGCTGTCGCTGTCTCCACATCGATATTGTCCACGCCAGCTCCAGCTCGGCCCACCACCTTCAACCGGTCTCCGGCTTCCAGGATCTCCTTGGTAACCTGGGTGCTGGAGCGGACAATCAGGGCGTCATGATTCTGAAGGTAAATAAATCAATCTTAATGTAAATTAAAATTAGTTTTATTAATAAATAGAAAACAAGGTACTTTAAAATTTGTTTTCACACTACTTCTTAATTATTTATTCAACAACCATATATTTATTTTTTAACAAGGTATATTTATTTTTTGTTAATATCTGTACTTCGAATTTTAATTTTTAGTATTTAGTATAGTATCTTTGTATCCTAATGAAGGGGCCATTGGCCCCGAATAGAGCCTCCAATCCGAATATTTGAATATTCTAACCTCAAATATATTCGCCTGTTTTTAAGTATTCGTTATTCGAATACTTTAAAAAGTATTCGTAAAGCATTCGCTGATATTTATATTATAAAATTATTAATATTTTTCCAAACGAAACAAAGGTTTACGAACTCTGAAAGTCATTTGCAAGCGATGAAAGTCATTTCAGGTATACCGCTATGGGCTATATAATGAAGTTGGGCGTCTTTTGAATTTGCCTTTTTTTAAAGCCATGCTTATCTTTATAGTTTTATTACAATAAGCACTTACGTTTAAAACACTTTGTTTTGTCGGCTTTCTATTTCATAAATATTTGAGCCGACAAACAAGAAGTTATATACAAAATAATTTTGTCAGTTATCGAAATATTTTTTTGTGTTTTTTTTTAATTTGTATTTCTTAATTCAACATTATTTTAAAATTTTTTTTTTGTTGTTTTTTTATAAAATACTACAATTATTGTGTTTTTTTTATAAATTATATATAAATTTTAACATATAGAATGTTTTTATCACCCGAAGTAAATCATTCCCGTCTTAAAAATTTTACGAATATATTCGAATATTCTAATACTTCGTTCGAATCACAAATATTTGGAGGCTCTAGCCCCGAAACATGTTGATAATTCAATAAATAGTGGTTTTATACAAAGTGTTACTATAAATTATGTTACCACAAAGCTATTTTTCTATTATTGAAGAAGTTAAAAATTGTTTTACTAATAACATAAAGCAGTGCACTTTGTTAATACAATTTACACATTATAATATACGCTTAGGAGATAATAATAGATAAAATTATCTCAAGCGCTACATAATACACTTTTTATTGTCAATCTGTCAACAAACGGCATCGCTATTAGCAATTAAATAGAGCATGTGTGTCGCCAGCATGATACATCACTTTAAATCATTTGACGATTATGAATATTTGTTATCGTCAATTAATTAAGTAGTAGACCACTTATGCTTTTTTACGTAGACAAATAGGTTTTACGGAAACACTGGCCATGGCCACGACACAGTTGCCATAGCAAAACTGACAGAATTTTCTGAAGGCAAAATCCGTATATTCTATTATTGCTGAAATTACTAATTAAATTATATTTTTAAATTTTTGCAAGGTTTTTATCATTTTATTCGACTTGTATTAAAGCGAATGAATTTTTCATAATCGCCATAAGATACTGTAATGATAGTTCAACTTGTTGCAAAAAATATTGTAAGTAAGAAATATAAAAAAAAAATGCAAACTTTGATATTGCATATCTCCATAACTATTAATATTAGGCCATGGTTGCTTGAACATTTTAGACTCATGACACATCAGGAATCTACCTGCCAAGTTTCTGCTGCTAGCTCTAGTACACCCTGTATAATACAATATCAATAAAAATAACTCTTGCTGGTAATATTTAATTACCAGCGAGGTACCATTTCATCTTGATATGATTCCACATAGAATCTTTTGATAATGCTTTATTTTATATTTCAAGACAACAACGAAAACATATCGGTTGCAAGCTGTATCAAGAAACGTGATGCTTTAGTAAATATTTACGATTTCATCAATAGTTACGTAAACATCTCGTCAACTATTGATCGTGTTCTAAAACACAGTTTCTAAATTTCGCTGACAAGTAGGTAATCCGCTAAATAATTTTTTTTTAATTAAAATTTTCATTTTGAACCCAATATGTTTACACTTGCTACTAATCCGATTGTTTTTCTTAAATGAAAAGATGTCTAAAAAAAGTTTAATAAAGATAACGATTTCCTCCGATCATAGTTATTATCAACAAAATAGGGATGGAAATATGCTGATTAAAATAGGATATTTACTTTTCTTGAACCTTAAATATTAATTTTAATAACAAACAAACTGTGTACCAACCACTTTGATTAATTTAACGTGGGTTGTAACAGAACCTCGCCTCCGCAAATGCAGAACATCCGCAAATAATCGTATCTCTGCCTCCCCATCCACCTCTGCATGTTTTTAACGGAGTTTCAACTTTTAACAGAGGTGTATTTGAGGTGTCTGTCTCATCTGACGATAAAGAGAATATGTGAAATTACATCAATTTCACCAATAGCCATCATTAAGATCTCATTAAAAAATTAATATAATAATCAAAACCGGCTCCCACTAAATGCTACATTTCAAGCTTTTGTTCCCATTGTGTGCGATTATTTATCTTAGTCACCGAAGCCGGTTTAATTTACAAATGCTTAAGAACTCGCTTAGAAAGTGACAAAGCTGCAAAACTGTTTGTTAAATGTAATTTGCCTCTAATCAATGTTGATTATCAATAGGTAGAGCGTCACCACTATAACTTGGCGTGCGAGGGAGGGCGCCCCTGTCGCGAAACAGAAGTTGCCAGGTTGTAAATTTATTACACAATACATAATGTACTGAATGTCCGGTGACCAGTGTCAGAACCTTCAATATAAATTTGGTCAGGTAACAGAGCGCTCCGCGGCGGCCGCTCTATCTGTCAAACTGTCAGACAGTAATATCGGTCCATTATTTGCTTTTTCAGCTTCGCAAAATTTAAATACTTCATTGGCAATTGTTCTTGCACCACTCCGGACTGTTTTGGACATAATAATTCAGTGTATATTGGTAATCAAGATGTCACACCTCCCGAGCAAATACAAAATTGTACTGAATTACGGGGCGAGGGGTTACCGCCGGGTGCGGGTGGGGCAGGTTTTAGTTCCAATCTTGCCGCAGACCAAGTTATGTTGGGCAGGCAATACATTTTAATTATTTATTTTTTTCTTTGTTAACCCACTTCTGCCTCCGTTAACTTCCGCTTCTGCAGAGGCCCAACTCTGGACTTCCGCCAACGCCTCTGTTACAGCACTAAATTTAACATCGACCGGTTTCGATACAACCATATCTTAGGACATACATTAACTGATCCATCAAAAAAATATTTTAAAAAATCATTTGTCGGGTGAAAATTGTCGACATTCATTCAAAAAATTAGCACTATAAATATAAAAAATATTTAATTCGTTACCTTTATTTCAGCGATCAGTTCCTCCTTTTTCAACTTCGTTTTGATGGTAACTTTGATACCATGCTTCTGCAGGAGCTCAGCACACCTGGGGTCCACGGCATCTGATATCAATACTGATTCTATTTTAACCATTGTCGCTCGAGTTTATCTGTAAATATTATCGACTATTAAAAATATTTTATATCAATTATGTGAATTACACATTACAGAATAAATACAATTTTATAGTAGGAGTCCTAAACTTTAATTTAACAATTATTCTTTAGACAGGCATAATAATACAGTAGATATATTACAGATATTTTACACATTTACACAGATATTATAACACAAAAGACAAATATAGTCGAACTCGGTTATAACGAGCGCGACGGGACCGATTAAATTTGCTCCTTATAGCCAAGACTCCTTATATCCGGGATAGGTCAATTTCGTGCTTAGTTTTTTTAAACTAATAATCCGAATACTATATAATTGGACTGTGATAGAATATCTAAGATTTAATATACTCGTATAGCATAACTTCATTTAATGTCACTATAAATAATACAATATACATAATGTCATATTATAAAAGAGTCCTGTCTCGTCAGCATTTTAGATGACTTCGTCATAGAAACTCTGCCTCAATTCTGACCAAACGCTTTCAATCCAATCACTTGTTATTACAGAATAGGTAGATGCTGCTTCTCCATTAACTTTAGCATAAACAATAATACGGCGATTTTTAAAACAATCCAGCCATCCGTTGCTACATTTAAAGTCATCTCTTCCAAATTGTTTTGCGAATTTTTCCACTTGCGTCTTAAGTATTGACCTGTCTATGGAAAATCTAGCGGATCTTTGGGTAAAGAACCATTTTAACAATGCTTCGTTAACGTTACTAAGTTCGCACTTTGTCAATTTTTTGATTGTGTGATGTTATTCTAAATAAACATCCTGACCATATATTATATGACCAATATTCTCGACCTTCATTGTTATGAGTACGTATTTGTTTTTTTTTCTGTAACCCAAGCAAGTACTCGTATTTATGGAGAGTTTCTAAAATTTTCTAATAAATAAATAAATATCCGGGAATCGCGCTCCTTATAACTGAGAATGATTGTATGGGAATATGCGTAAATCAAAATGAATTCACAGTTTTGCTCATTATAGCCGAGATCTCCTTATATCCGAGCTTGTTATAACCTAGTTCGACTGTAATTACAGACCTAAACAACAAATTGGACACACCTTCACTACTCTCACTAATAGACATAAACACTCCTGTCCAGTCTCTGAGATCACATTCTCTATTTCACACAAAGGTCTACAATACCAACATAGGGCACTTCTCCCCCTTACCTAAATTGCTATACTACTACAACAAAATCTCATTATACAATGCCAACATTGATATATTCTCAATGACACAATTCCAGCTTAAAAAAAAATCATATCATATTTAGTAAGCAATCACTCAAGCGTGTAATATGGGCTCTCCATAAACAACGTGCCAGCAAAATATTGACACAAATACACAGGCTCTGGCTTCGTTGACCTAGGAACAAAGCATGCCTATGTCGAGAGATAATCCTATAAATAAACACACAATATTGTTAATTGGCTATATTGAAACCCACTATAATGAAACTCACTTGAGTTAGTAAGTTTACATTAGTTAGTTAGTTAGTAACATGTTTTAAATATCTTAAATTGTACAATTAATTATATCTTATACGTTTATCTGTAAGGGTCATCCGACCTGCTGATAAACTGTAAAAAAAATTACTCGCGAACTTTTCAAATGACCCTGGTAGGCATAATGAAATACTGTATGGTGTGCATGTCATAACCTTCCTTAAGGCGGAAAGAACTTTAATGCCACATTTTTATTAAATAAAATAACTAACCAACTAACTAACCATCACGCCGTTTCTCCGCAGGGGTAGGCAGAGAGGATTGAACGTCACACTCTTCTATCTTGGCACACCACTTTTGCTTCGGCCACATTCATACATCTTCTCATACAAGTTCTACGGTTGTTGCGGCTTTTAACGGGGCCATCCTCAAACACTTGTTGTATCTGATCGTGCCAGGTCTTTCGCGGACGTCCTCTATTTCTGTTGCCTTCAACACTCGCCTCATATATTTTCTTAACCATCCTTTCCTCGTTCATACGTTCCACATGACCAAACCATCTGAGCACTCCTTTCTTTATTCTATCTACCACACTACAGCCAGCATTGCATTCACGTCTAATTTGTTCATTCCTTACTCTATCGACCATAGATTTTCCACACAAGCGTCTTAGTGACCGCATTCAGTCTACTTTCATTCCTCTTTTGCCAATTCCAGGCTTCACTTCCATACATTAGGGTTGGCAACCTAATAAAATATATAGAACAAAATTTGATGAGAATAATAAGGTTGACATAAATCAATTGGGAAAGTCCTCTACCACCAATATAAAGTTCCAGGCTTAAGACCCGGTAACTGATATTATGATAAGTCAAAAGCCTTTTTTTGCAGCTTTCTAAGTGGCACATCTCATTTTCATACGTATGAAATATGAAATCAAATGAGATGAGAGGAAAGAATAATAGTAATGATAAATGAAAGACATTATTTTATGTGGATTGGAAGAAACTTTGGGAATCTATTATTCAAAAAGAGGTCAACTTCGGAATATTAAAGAAAAGAAAGATGTGCAGCAGAAGTAATGATCATTCTATAGATCATCTTTAGAAATAAAACGAAATTGTATAGTAGTATGGCACTTGGGCAGACCATGTCCGAAAAGTGATAGGAACTTCACAGATCACATTAAACAAGGATCAGCATCGCGAAGAGTGGAGGCACGCAGCAGAGTGTAGCAGACTTATATTATAGTGCTTATATTATAGTTTAGTAGACTCAATTGTAAACTATGGCCTAAACAGCTACGGATTGACATATCCATCATACTTAGAAAAAGTAAAACAACTACAAACTAAGAATTATTAAAACTATAGCAAATAAAAAACAAAAAGAAGCATGTAAGGACCAACCGGAAAACCTATTCAAAATGTGTAAAATCTTACCGATCCAAAAACAATACTATAAAATAAGACTGCAAGAATACGAGAAGGACAGTTTCAAAACACCAATACCTACATCATGAATATACGACAAGACAAATAACGAATAAAAAACTAGAAATAAAAAAAAACAAATAATTGTTATGGAGACAGAATCAAACAGTGCGTAATTCCAAAATGATTTAACAAGCTACAGGATGAAATAAAAAATTTAACGGGACAAAAAATATAAAAAAAACATTAAAGAAATACTACAGTGAATTGTGAAGTGGATAGGAAAAGCAAAATTAGTTTAATATAGTAGCTTATTATATAATATATCATAAATTAAATACAATTAAGTAAAGAAATGTACATACACTTATTATAATTAAATCCTTGCGTTTAAGCTGTAATTACAGTTTTGCAAGAGGTAATTTAAAAAAAATAAAAAATAAAAATAAAAAAAATGAAGCATGAAGGTACCAGCAGAGCAACAGTTATGACATAGTTATGACACACATTTGTTTTAAACAAAACAAATAACTCAATTAATTAAAATGACGTCATTCACATTGTATGTATTATGTAAATATGTTTACTACAATTTAATTCCCATGTTTGTTTAATCTGTACTGTCTCTAGTTCAAAAATTTAAAAAACATAGGATGTAGGTATAAGGGATTGATTATATTTATAAGTATATTTATATCGCGTTGAAAATTATATCTAGGAATATGAACATTGATAGGTATAAGTCCTGTACACAAAATTGATATGAAGGTAGTAGTATTTAATAGGTGGCCAAAAATCTTTTTTTTTTGTATTGCTGTGAACGCCTTTCGTATTGAGATAACAACTAAGTACTCTCTGATTGCGATTAAAGATTGGGAGGGGATAATTACATAAACTGAATAGCTTAATGGTGAAGTGGTTAAGACTCTCGCCTAGTGATCTAATGGTCGGTGGTTCGAGTCCAAGACACCAGCAAATTACTCGTATTTTCATAGCACAAGCATTTAGCTTAGTTTGAAAATAGTAATAATATTAATGTGACATTTATTCCGTATATACTCTATCCCAATTATAATAATTTCTTTGTCTGTCCATCTGTCCATCCGTCCGTCCGTCCGTCCATCCGTCCGTCCATCTGTCCATCTGTCTGACTGTCCCTTTAACTTTGTGTAATATCCGTAACGTCTTTTACAAAAAAAAAAAAAAAAATTGTGTGTTTTTTTCATGTTTTGTTATGTTTTTTTGGTATTACTTTACTTTATGGCGTCACTCTGGTTTTCTTAAAACAAAGTATCCTGGCGTAGTTGAGTGCCCTGATGTCAAAACTGAAATCAAAATTAGGAGGTTATAAGTATTTAAAAAGTTACGTACGTAGTTAAGTTTAGTACACTTTAAAGTTTGAAAAATTTCCTTATATTTTGACATTTCAATAATTTTATGTATAATATATATGACGCGAACCATAGACAATTTTTCAAAAAAATTTTTTTTTGTTAAAAATCATTAATAATTCTAGTAATGTGCGAACCATAACTAAGAAAAAAAACATGATGCAAATAATAAATACAGAGATTTGGCAAAATGTATGTTTTATAAGAATTATCAACTTTTATAAAAATTTTTTTTTTTAAATTGATAATTTTGTGCCTATTTCCTTACAACTAAGAAATATACTTTCAATATGAATGTATTTTCATACTAATGTGCCCCCGTATACTCGCCTGCTACGGCCCGTCAGCGTTTTAACTCATTGTGTTATGGTTTGGTGGCAAAGCAGTCGTGGGTGTGTTCCATGGGTTTTGGCCCCCGGGTACTCGCCTGCTACAGCCCGCCAAGGTTTTAACTTGTTGTGTTATTGTCTGGTGGCAAGCCAGTCGTAGAGGCGTTCCACGGCTTTGAACCCCAGGTACTAGCCTGCTACGGCCCGTCAGGGTTTAAACTCGTTAAGTGTAAAAAAAAATTAATTTGTCTATTTCAAAGAAAAATAAAATATTTTCAAAAAAGAACATTATTTGTCTCATCTACATTGTATATGATTTGCATAATGTTGTCTATGTAAAGTGCGTTTCAAACGTCAAAAAGTTGTTAAATAATTTAAAACTTTAAAATGTAATAATTTTTTAAATAGCTGCAACCGAAACGATTTGATTTTTTTTTTAAATCAGGGCACTCAAATCTACCAGCATATCTACGATTTATCCGTAAATTAAACGACGCAAATGTCAAAACGTATGGAAAAATTTCAATCTTTAAAGTGTAATAACTTTTTAAATACTTACAACCTCCAAATTTTGATTTCAGTTTTGACATCAGGACACTCAACTACGCCAGGATACTTTTTTTAAAGAAAATCGGAGTGATGCCATAAAATAAAGTTTAGCCTTTTTTTTAAAGACAAAAGGTCCACGGACATTTGGTCCAACGTCAAAATGTCTACGGACATTTGGTCCACCAACAAAAGGTCCACCACAAAAGGTCCACTACAAAAGATTCACGACAAAAGGTCCATGACAAAAAGTCCATGACAAAAGGTCCACGATAAAAGGTACACAACAAAAGGTCTACAACAAAAATCCACTGCAAAAGGTCCACGACTAAAGGTCGACTACCAATGGTCCACGACATATGGTCCACAACAATAGTTCCACAATAAAAGATCCACGACAAATGGTCTACGACAAAGGGCCCAACGATAAAGGTCCAACCACAAAAATTCCACGGACATTTGATCCTAAAAGGTCCGCGACAAAGAGTCCACGATAAAAAGTCAATGGCAGAAGGTCCACGAAAGCCATTTGGTCCAACAACAAACGGTCCGATGGCAAAAGGTCCACGGACATTTGGTCCAGCGAATAAATGTCCACGGACATTTTGCTCAAAGGTCCACAGCCATTTGGTCTAAAGACGAAAGGTCCACGAACATTTGGTCCGACGATAACAGGTCTATGAACATTTGATCCCACAAAAGACCCACATTTTTTTTCCTTTTTTGAGAAAGACAAAAGTTTCACGGACACTTAGTCGAACGACAAAAGGTCCACAAAATTTTCCCAAGGATAAAAGGTCTACGAGCTGTTGGTCCAACGACAACAGATCCACGGAAATTTGGTACAAATACAAAATGTCCACGACAAAAATCTCACGTGACAAAATTATTATCTTATTATCCCAATATGTATGTAATAATAATTTCGTTGTCTGTCTGCCTGTAACATCTATCTGCTTGTCACGTTCTTTTTTTAAAAACATTTTTTATTTTTAATGAATAAATGAATATTTATTCTTTAGCAACCGACATGTAAACGTGCGTAATTTTTGACGGGTTACAGATAGTATAAAAAATAAAAGACAAACAAAAACCACTAGAGAATTGAAAAATTGGAGGGACCACTTGGAAAACAAAACGTTTAAAAAAACTCGCATTACTATTTTATTTTTTTAATCAAACAAATTTTTTACTACAAATGTGTCTGAGTTTTAATTAATGTGTAGTACAAAAATAAAGTACGCACCATAAAGTACCTTCGTGTCAATCAATGATAACACACTACATTCCTCAAGAACGAAACAACACGTGGTAGATACAAAGCAAATAATAATTAACAACTGTGACATGTGACCTGTGTTAAAAATAAATTACGGATATAATAGTTAAAAGTTTAAGAAGTCCGCGGGAAGAATAAATTACTTAGTAATGCATTGTAGAAGTTACAAAAGATACATCAATAAATAAATAAAAAGTAACCCATAAAAACCAAGTTTTTAGTTTTTAGTATACTCCCTTTCTTTGTAAAATATAACAACAAATAAAGACGAATTAAAAAATATAACATAACACTAAACTTACAGTAATTTAATATATTTCTAAAATGTCAGATATTTCGAGCTTTGATAAGACAGTTCATGCTTTGAAGATTAAATTCTAAAAACATTTGTCAGTCAATTTAGATTTTCGACATTTGTAGTGAAGTATCTATTATGTATACCGACGGAGTAATTCAAATTTAGAAAATATTCCGCGACGTTATCGGGCCGCCGCGCGCCGTTGCTAATAATCAAATTTTTCTAATGATTCCAATTTGAAAAAACCAATAAAATTTCTAAAAATCCTAAATTATACTATAATTAATACTTTTTTTTAACGAAAATTTGATAGATCTTCTTGAACGTCGCCACGAGTTTACTTGCCAAGTTTCAGCCCGATTGGATCACGGGAAAAGGGTCAAAAATCGATACAAAGTTTTTGTTGACGGCAAGCAAGCAGACGCCACGAGTTAATCTAAAGGGAGTAAAAGTAGTATCTAGCCAAGCCCACTCGGGCGGGAAAGTATTCAAATCCGCAAGACGAATAGAAAAGCGAATAATAATTTTTTTTGAAAAGTAAATTTCTTTGCCGCCTTATGCATGACGCACATAAAACCAAATTCTCATGCGACTAAAACTCGTCCATAAAGAATAAAATGCGTCATGTTTGTTATTGACCATCCACATACGATGGCTGTTGAACATTTATCCCGGGTGGTAGCGACTGGAGCACGTGATATGTCTCGAACTCTGGGGATCCAAGTTTTAGAAAAAACTTCGTTCTTTTTTCTTCAGCGGCGTGCAGTCAGCACTTATATCTCCTCGTAATATTCGTATCTTAGATAAATATTTGATTTGACTTGTTTTTCCATAATAAATGTTTAGTTACGTAAAACTCACGCTTTATGTATTGATTGCATGTGCCTGCTCTCAGTATATTCTTTCCCGTTGAAAAGAAGCCCAAATAATAATTATAATAGATGGATTACTTGTTTCATGTGTTATAAGTATTATTTTATATATGTTTGGCTATGGCAAGCTATTTGAATCTGCTGAAATTAATGCAAATGCATTAATTTAAAATTAAAACTCATAATATTCCTCAACAACGTCAATGACATGACACTAAAGACTAATAATAAGTACCTACCTACCCACGAAAATAACATTATTATCATCAAACCGTCTACTTCTGAAGCCACAAGCCGGCGTATGAAATTTTATGTGATTTACATTCTGCAAGTATAATGAACCATACTCACACGTGAAACGTGCGTGTTAAAAATATATAATACTTGTTAAATCATGTATGAATAGAGACAGAATAAATACACAAACCTGAATAAAGTAATTTGTAACGCACTAATAAGTACACTACAGGCCTCCTCACTGGATATTGAATACTGAAGAACACTGAACTACACGAAATTAAATACTACAGCACTATTAGCCACGGAGAATATCGCCGTCGCGTATTCATGTGAGCAATTGTTCCAATAATTGTATGGTCGAACGACGCGTATATTGTCATTTAACGTACAACGCAACAAAACGAAGACACTTAACAACAAAACACCCACCACCAGCTCCCAGCACGTAACTACTTAAATATTTTACGTGCAGTATTTGTTAGGTGCCCGAGATCTGTGGAGGTTTACTTCTGGGGACCAGACTCGGTCCTCTGCAACAAAAAACCAGTTGCCACATCACTTTATCGCGTCTGGAAGCCCGCGGACGGTCGGTTTATCAGCATCCAATAAATTATATTATTATTATTGTTAGAGATCGGCGTTTTATGAAACAATTTTGAAATTCATTTTTATTATCTTTAAACCTATCACAGGTATACATGCGCATATTTACTATACACAGGGTTATTTGTAAAACGTTAATAACCTCGCAGGACTATACTCCTGCCTTGATTACGAGTCGAAAATTTTCAAGCTATCATTACCTAATATCAATAGTTATGGAGATATGGAACATCATCGGCTATACAAATAATCCAATTATTATTATTATTATTATTATCAAAGTTTGCATTTTTTTCAATATTTCTGACTCATTTTTTGTAAAACGTTGGACTATCATTATAGTAACAAATATTAATTACGAAAAATTCATTCGTTTCAATACAAGTTAAATAAAATGGTTAAAACCCTGAAAAAATTCCAATTGGAATGTTTTCCAATTGGAATTCGAAGGTTTTTATTTTTTTATTTAACTTGTATTAAAGGGAATGAATTTTTCATACTCTATATAAGTTAGTGTAATGGTAGTCCAACGTTTGACAAAAAATAAGTCAAAAATATTGAAAAAAAGCAAACTTTGATGTCGCACATCTCTTTAACTATTGATATTAGGTCATAATATCTTGAACATTTTCGACTCATAATCAAGGCAGGAGTATAGGCCTGCGAGGTTATTAATGTTTTCCAAATAACCCGTATATCTATGTTGCGTAATCGACATTGATTTTTCACATTAATTGTATCAACTTCCATGATGTGATGCGAATTTTTTATTTACAACAGCGCTGATTATTCGCCTGAAGGTTGAAACATACCTACTGCTAAAACGCGACCCTACGTGACGTGTCGACACTTGATGCAAATCGTGCGCATATACAACACGCCACGTGACACTATACGCCTTGCTAGTACAGTTGCCGGCAAACTTCTTGAAATTCTTTGGCGTAGTGGGGGAATGCGCAGAATACAAAATTTGGGTCTCGTTGGTGGAATGGTACATGCGCAAACTTCCCCCCACTACGCCGTAAAATTTCAAGATGTTTGCCGGCTACCGTATCGTTTCGGGATGGGTAAATGAAAAAAATATCGATATTTTAAAAAAGTATCGAAAATAATCGATATACATTGAGAAAAATATATCGATATTTATCGAAATTATTTTTTCAAAAATGTAAGAGGAATAAGCTTTTGGCGACCAAAAAAAATAAAAAAGGTCACCGGAAAAAATATATCGATTATCCGAAAAAAAGGTCGTCAA
The DNA here is from genome assembly GCA_016648135.1 of Agrypnia vestita. NCBI lineage: Eukaryota > Metazoa > Arthropoda > Insecta > Trichoptera > Phryganeidae > Agrypnia > Agrypnia vestita. The sequence continues at coordinate 46,342 of JADDOH010004863.1, forward strand.
AAAAATTAACACAAGTAAAAAGGTCGCCAAGAAAAAAATATCGATTATCTCAGAAAAAAAAACGATATTTGATATATCGATATTTTTTACCCATCCCTAGTATCATTGCTTTTCGAAAATGCATTGACGTGGTCATGGATTTACTATTTAAAGACGAGCTGGATGAAGATGTTGAAGAAGATTTATTCCAGATTTATCAGATTATATTTTATACAAACAGTTGAATAAAAAAATTATTTTCAAGCATTATTTCTAATACTATGATCACGATATTGGCCTGAACTCATATCATATAATACTGAGTACCTACCGTTTTACAAATTCTATTAATTGCTCATCCGACATTTTAAGCAAAAACTAACAAAAAATATCTATAAACCAAGAATGTTTTTGAATGACTGACGCGTGCTGTCGGGTGTTAACAGGAAACACACTGCGTGCGATGCGTCTTGTGGCGTGTGTGTGTGTGCTTCTCTCCCGGCAACACGCCGACCTGGATCGACTTGATCTTACCGCGTGGGGTTGCGTTTCATCACATGACGTATTATCTATTTGTATCTGACCATATAAAATATATATGTAGGTACTGACATGCGTGGCGTGGCGTGGCGTCGCATCGCGTTTTAAAGTTGAAACGTCGAGTCGTCGAGCAGCGTCGCGTTGAGCCACAGACACATCGCACAGTGGGTCGAAACCGTAATTTGAGAGACTTAGGGAACAACTTTCTTTTTTTACTTTTTTCTTTATGCAGATGGATACAGCTCATTAACCTTATCAATAGTTGTCCTATGAAACTTTTTCCTAAACTTTATAGTTTGATTTTTTGTATGGAGTGAGAAGTTTAATATTTTTTGTATGGAGCGGATCAAATAAAATAAAAATTTTGCTAAATGGTGACAGACCCCGCTTTGAAACCTTTTTTTTCTCATACCTTGTCTAGTCGACCATCGTTTGATGCTATGAAAGTGTACATAAACTTGCAATTGTACCAGAGAAATGGATCGAAAAAATAAAAAAAACGTATATATTTATAATATTATTTTTTATTTTCGTAATTTCTTTTATGTCAAACTAAATATGAAATAGTAAGTAAAAGTACATAATAACTCAAATAATCAACAAAAAAAAACAACAAAATTCGACTAAAAACTAACTAAATTAATACTTAATAAAACAACAGCAAACATATTATTTTACAAATTACGATGGTATATGATGTACCAGAGCTAGCAGCAGAGACTTGGCCGGTAGATTCCTGACTATGTTATGAGTCTAAAATGTTCAAGCAACCATTGCCTAATATCAATAGTTACGAAGATATGCAATATCAAATTTTGCATTTTTTTTCAATATTTCTTACTTATTTTTTTGCAAAAAGTAGAACTATCATTACAGTAACTTACATCAATTATGAAAAATTCATTCGCTATAGTACAAGTCGAATAAAATGATAAAAACTTTGCAAAAATTTAAAAAAGCAAACTTTGATATTGCATATCTCCATAACTCTTGATATTAGGCAATGGTTGCTTGAACATTTTAGACTCATAACATAGTCAGGAATCTACCGGCCAAATTTCTGCTGCTAGCTCTGTTACATGTATATATATCGTAAAACTACTGTCTACAATTGTAAAAAAATAAGTTTGCTGTTGTATTATTAAGTATTCATTTAGTTAGTTTTTAGTCTAACTTTGTTGGGTTTTTTGTAGATTATTTGTGTTATAATGTACTTGTACTCACTATTTCATATTTAGTTTGACATAAAAGAAATTAAGAAAATAAAAAATAATATTTATTTATTATTTATTATTTATTTATTTATTTCTTTATTTATTTAGTTTATTTATTTAGTTCCTTATTTATTTATTTATTTATTTATTTCTTTTTCTTGTACTTTCTTTCTTTCTTTCTTTTCTTTACATTTATTTTCTTTATTTAGTTTCATTTCTTTTATTTTCATCTTTTTCTTTTCATGTATTTATTTATTTCTTTCTTTCTTTCCTTTATTCTTTCTTTCTTTCTTTCAGTTCTTCTTTCTTCTTTATTACTTTATTTTTTTATTTATTTATTTATTTATTTATTTATTCATACGCCAATCGGCTATATACATTAATTTTACAAAAATAATAGACTTAAATGAATGGATTAGAAAAATTGCACATATATAAAAAAACAATACTAGCATAGTAACAACATGGTATAATCATATAGGGTTGAGGGTAATTTTAATACTGTGATAACAATCTTTTTGCCGCTGATGAGAATGAGACGTATGATTCATCGAAGAAGTTGATATCAACACAGTGGCTATTCACCAGATTGGCAATCCTATTTCTTGGGCCATTGTACACGTAACTTTTTGTGGATTTAGTGGTTTCTAACAATCTACGCACTCTTAGATCCGGCCTAGCAGTGATAATGCCAAATTGTTCCAGGATCTCGGGCGAGTCTATCTGTCCGTTGACAGATTTGTAGAAGAAGGTCAGGTCAGACAAATGTCTTCGAGTGATTAGTTTGCTGATTCTAAATCTGTTATATACGGTCTCAATATCTCCTGTTGATCGTGTACGATAGGCGATGCATTTACATAGTTTGCGTTGTACTCTTTCGAGCTGATTGATTAGTTTATTGGTATACGGCGACCAAATGACAGAACAGTATTCTAAAATCGGTCTCACAAGACTGTCGAATAGTCGTACCAGCGTGTAGACATTGCTGAAGTCCTTCCCAGCTCTAATGATGTAACCAAGAGTCTTGAAAGCTTGTGACGCAACTTTCTCCACGTGGCTTGAGAAATTCAGTTTATGGTCCACAATAACGCCAAGGTCCTTTGCCGAGGTGACTATCGGGAGATGATGTCCATCAATGAGATAATTAGCCTGATATTGATTTCGTGATCTAGAGAATGACATTACTGAGCCACCTGTGGAGTTCATTGAGATCGTGCTGAAGAATTTCTAAGTCTTGGTCATTCATGATTCTTCTGAAAATTTTCATGTCATCTGCATATAGTAGGTAATCGGATAGTAAATTGTCTGCGATGTCATTGATGAAAATATTAAAGAGAATCGGACCAAGATGTGACCCTTGAGGGACACCAGAGCATATTTCATACTCTTCAGAGATAAATCCATTAACTCTGACTTGTAGGAATCTGCCAGTTAGATACGAATGGAACCACTCTAATGCTGTGCCTCTCACACCATACAGACCGAGCTTGTCAATCAGGATTCCGTGGTCTACCATGTCGAAAGCCTTACTGAAATCTGTGTAGATAGCATGTACATCCACCCCCTGGTTCAGAGCATTGAGTATGTAGTTAATGTATAGATACAGATTCGTTGTTGTAGATCTGCCACCGAAGAAGCCATGCTGCTTTGTAGTAATTATATTTTTGAATGCAAATGTAAGTTGAGGAAGAATTAGTTTCTCGAAAAGCTTTGACATGGCAACTTGTATACATATCGGGCGGTAGTTAGTTACCTCAGACCTAGTACCAGATTTGTGAATTGGGCTTATGAACGAGAGTTTCCATGCCGAGGGAAAGACTCCAAGCTGTAGTGATTTGCTGAATATATGCGTTATGGGCTCGCAGAGACCGGCTGCACAATTCCTTAGGAAGAGATTCGGTACACCGTCGGGCCCAGATCCTTGCTGACCTTCAGGCTCGTGAGCTGTTTAAAGACGTTATCAAAGGTGACGCTAAATTCCGATAAATTAGCATCTTTGACGCTTCGAGTACTAGTATTATGGTCCGCTGGGGCAGCGTTGTTAATAGTATAGATACTCCTGTAGTATGATGCAAAGAGGTTACTTATTTCACCACCATTAACAGCTGTTTTCTCATTCCAAGACATTTCAGATGGAATGTCAAGGTTATTACGACGCTTGTTTTTCACAAATTTCCAGAACTGGCTAGCATCGGTCTCCATCAGGGACTCCATCCTGGTAACATAGTTCCTGTAGCAGCTGGCACTGAGTTTTTTGCACTCCAATCTTAGCTTCTTGAATCGGATGTGCTGAATCAATGCTGGTTTTGTGTGTGTTCTCCTGTAGTGCGCATGTGCCTCTTTTTTTGCCTAACTTTATTTATGAGTTCTTTTGAGAACCAACATGGGTAGTCGCTGGTTTTCTTTGAGAAGACTGGAACATGGTACTCAATGCATTCATTGATTTTCTCATAAAACCACTTAACTTTATCATCAACGGTGTCAATCATGTATAACTCAATCCAGTTGGTCCTAAGGAAGAATCTGTTGATTGCTACATAGTCAGCACGTCCAAATGCGTAGGTTGGTGGGCTATGTGGTTTTAAGTTGGCCTTGCTACTAACGTAAACGTGCAAGGCAGGGTGGTGTTCATCCTCGTCAATTATAGGGTGTGATTTCTCTGGTTTCACGTAGAAATTACTGAAGCATAAGTCGAGGAGATGATCGTAGGAGTTCCGTACTTCGTTCATTTGCATGCATCCAGTGAGGAGTAGTTCGTTGTAGATGAGATTTTCGCAGTCATCTGGTGGAAGGCTACTAGGGATATTGTAGTCACCTACAATGAGCATCTTGGAGTTGGGGTATTTAGCTTGAATAGATGAGATTGTGTTGGTGTGTTTAGCATAGATGTCGGTCGTTGAGTGCGGTGGTATGTAGATACATCCAACTATGACATCGCCGTCTGTACATTTTATTTTAACAAAAATTTGTTCGATGTTTTTAATGTTGATCGATAGTAGCTCGGCTGATATGCTGCGCTTGACAGCAATAAATACTCCACCTCCTCTGCTGTAAATACTTGTATTGATATCCCTATCCTTTCTAAATATTGCAAATGTGTCATTAATTACTTCACCATCAGCTATAGAAGAGTTTAACCAAGACTCACTAACACAGATTATATCACTATTGTTACTTGCAGAAGAGGTTAAAAAACTATTTAGTTTAGTTCTAAGACCTCTTGTGTTTTGATAATAAATTTTTAAATTATTTTTCTTTGTGCATCGTTTTTGATTTTGGTGGGCGAAATGTATGTTTGTCAACTATTTTTGGAATTCCATTGACGTATTTAATGGTCTTGTTTATGTCTCCATTGTCCACCAGAGCGTTTAATTCAGATCTCAGTTCCTGAAGGTGCTTCTGTTGTGTTGGTGTAAGGTATTGTTTGAAGATCACTCTAGATCCTTCCGACGGTTTTGTTTTCAATAAAGTCCTCGCTTCATTAGCAGATGGAGTTTCAAGTAGTAGGGGTCGGGTCTTCCCCTCTGCTGCCTTGCCAAGTCGACGTAGTTTCATATTTGGTACAGAGTCAGATACCTCCTGAGGAATTATCGTAGAAAGCCTGTCACGGTCGTCTTGGAGCCGGTCAGCGCCGGCAAGCTTTTCTGATTCCGGGACGTTTAAAGCAATAACCTTAGTTTCACACTTCTGCCTCTCGTAGATTTCAGAAATAATACCGTCAAGTGTGACTGGTATGACACCACCTGCGTTAACTTTATCTTCTACCGCACTGATTCTTTTGCTCAGTTGCGTGTATTGCTTGGCAGCTGTTTTAGTGCTGTCGTTAAGTTTATTGAGGTCAGACCTAATACCAGCGACACTGGACTCAAG
>JADDOH010004864.1:0-19815 GCA_016648135.1 Agrypnia vestita
CCCCTTAAATAAACTTTTATTTTAATCTAACTTGAAACAACCGGACCTAAGCTGAAATTAATAAAACTAAAATATCACTTTCGCTTAACCATCTCCAATCTTCGCTTTCGTTGAGTAATAGTTTCTATTCGCTTTCCGCCTTTAGAAGAAGTCACCGCGTAATCGTAACTGGTTTTCTCTTATTGTATTCGTTTCGCTTCTGGTTCTTCGCTGCCAGTCTCTTCTACCCGCTTCCGCCTAGCCTTTTCTGTAGAAGTTAATAAAACAATCATACCATCTACTTCTCCCAGGCTTCATCCCAACTCATTGTCGTCGTCGACAGTTGGGGTCAGCTCTCCTCATTCTTAGGTTGTAGGTTCTTTTGTCCTGGATAACGTCACCCAATCCGCGCCTCTGCATCTGACTATCCCTTGCACCACTCATGATTTTTTTGGCCTTCCTCTGGATGTGATTCGGGGAAGATCCATGGAGGTCGCTTGGTTAACAGAATGATCGGGTACTCTACGTTCAACGTGGCCATACCATCTCAATTGCCATTCCTTGTCCTATTAGTGTCTGTGACGCTCAGGCTTCCATAATAATGTTAAAACTAACACATTCAGAAATTTATACAATGGCGTGTACCATGTCCAATAAAATAACACGTCAGCATTTTAAATATTTTTTTTTTAGTAATTTCTTTTCATTGACGAGTAATCAGTGTTTATATACCTAGATACATTTTAAACAAAGAATTTTTTTGTACAATATTTGTTTACATAAAGTTAAGTAATATAAGTAGATATGTTTAATATATTCGTAATGTAACGATTATGTTCTGTAAGTTTAACAATAAAAGAACGGAGATCATTTATTGCATGTTATCATTTCTTATTATGCTAGGTATTCAAATACCTAGTGTAATAAGAATAATACCTGTACGATAATAAGTTGCCTTGATAATTTGACTTTCATAACTATTTTCCAACGTATATGTAATTTTTTAGCATTGTATCACTAGTCCATTGTTCTTAATTTTTTCCTTGAGAAGTGTCGAGTTATTATTAAATAAGTTTTTAATAATACTTTCGGATTGATGTCTGTCTATTCCTGCTCAGTTATTTTTTGAATTAATTGCTTAATTAATCTTTTGTCATGTTGTTTTGTAAAATTGATGAATGATTAATGTATTGTCCTCAGGAATACGTCTCTCTGAAAAATTTCAGAGTGTTTTTAAATCTATGTGTGAAAATATTGAGATAACAAATAATGGACACTAAATGTCAAATAATACAATTTTGAGTTAAACCTTTCGAGAATGGGGCCAAATACAAATCACCATTTACCAATTTATTCAATAATTAATACATACATTACAAACTTAAATTTATTGCGAGTATATTATTACATTTAACTAATTCCCATATATACTCATTCTGTACATTTATTTACAAATATACAGAGAGATCACATTAAGAATTTGTTTATATAAGAACTCTTGTCAAAAATGTAGGAGAATCCTGCTTCGGAAAACCTCCTCCGAGACACGGAACAATCAATATCCAAAGTAATTTTCAGCATAGCGGTAGCTCTTATTACAATTTCAACAGGCATAACCCTCGGCAGGTTTGTCCTATATATTGGAAATATGAAACAATGTTGATGCCATCTTAGATAATATCAGGAACATACAAACCAATGCTCCGCATAATTTGAGGATTATTGATCATACCGCGTAACAATCGATAAAAATATGTACATATTCCATCTAGTGTTTCAACTATCATGCCCTGGAGAAACTCGGGTGGCTAGAGCCAAGGATAATGCCCGAACTCTCTCATGTAGAGATTATGGACTTCTTCTTATGGACTTTCTTCTCTTATGGACTTTCTCCGCCGTAAGAGAATAACATAAGGTTATGTGATCCTCCAAATCATCGAAAGATGGATGGACCTCAGAGTCTACGATACTCTGAGTACTTTACACGCGGCTAGACCGCCTAATCTCTAGTGCATCAGTTCTACAACTTTGATATTTTTACAAAATGGCTTTTTTTTGCATTACAGATCGCTCCATTTACAATGCAAGTACATCTTGGAGTACCTAAATGGAGGAGATCCGCTGCTTAGTGCATTCATTTAATCATTTAATTTAATACATCGACATGATCGCTCAGTTCATTTAGGTTATGGTGTGCTTATTCATAATATCCGTTCTGCATTTTGGGACATGTAATAGCGCGTGACCTCGATTTCGCAAATAATTGTTTGGTACAAACAGGGCATAATTCTTTAGCAGGTTCGGGGCATCAATTTTATTTCTTAAAATTTTAGCCCCCAACATGACTAGGCCCTCCTGTCTGCGCGACTCGAGGCTGCGGTGGTTGCATTCCCTCAGCAGTACTTCATGGTTCATGAATGTAGAATATTCTCCTGTTCTGCGCATGTATAAGTAGCGCAAGAATTTATTTTGAATCTGGTCAATCATGTCGATCTATTTCCTTTGGTGTGGGCTCCACACTGCCATTCCATATTCCAATTTTGAACGAATGAAGAAATTGTACATTTGCTCGATGCACTTCTCATTCGAAAATCCTTTTGATGTATGTGTTACGAAACCTAAAAGCTTATAATACATTGTATAACTGGTTGGTTTATGTATCTCCAAATCATCGAGCCACCCTTGATAATATATATATATATATATATAATATATTATATATAATAGAAACCTAAAAGGTTTGTGGATAACATTTTACGTGATTCAATATAGGAATATAATAATAATATAATTTAGATACAAAGTCATTTTTTATAGTTGGCCGAGTTTTAGCATTTTTGTCACATCTGTTTTGAATTTGTCAGTGGTCAGTTGTTTGGTTTGTTGTGGCAGGTCGTTGTATAGTTTTAATCCGTTGCAAATTAGTCGGGATTGTCCTGTTTTTGTTTTGGCGTGTGTTATGTGATAGTTTTGAGCCATTCTAGTGTTGTGTTGGTGTTTTTCGTGTATTTTGTGTAATTTTATGTCTTCGTCTTGTATTTCGTCAATTGCTAGTCTGTGAATAATTTTAAGTGTTTCGATTTTTGTAATGCTTTCGATGTTTAATTGTTGTGTTATATGGTATATAGTATTAGTTGGTATACGGTATTTCAGATCATAGACCATTTTTAGTATTTTGTTTTGCTGTCGTTGGAGTCTGTTTAGATTAGTTTTGTTTCCGGTTCCCCAGAAGGGTATCAAATATCCTATTCTACTCTTGACGTATGCCTGGTACATCAGAATTTTTACGGTCTTCGGTGTGAATTCGTGTATTTTGTGGAATAGGCTGGTCAGTTTAGTCAGTTAGTCAATTACTTTGTCTATTTGAAAGGTCCATTTGAGGTGTCTGTCTATGTTGAGTCCTAAGTATTTAGTATTTTCTAGTTCAGTGAGTGTTTTTTTGTGTATTTTTATGACAATTTTATGCATTTTCCGTTTGGCCTCAAAGTTAATATAGTTACATTTTTGAGCATTTAAGGTTAGAAAATTTATTTTTGTCCATTCAGTTAATATGTCTATGTCTTTGTTGATTTGTTTTGTGGTTTCTATGTAATCATTGTTTTCGTAAAATATTTCGAGGTCGTCTGCATAGAGTATTATTTTTGCCTCTGATATTTAGCTGCTCCAGGTCATTTATATATACTACACTACTATCCAAAAATCTAAAATCTGGATATAAATTATTATTGTAAACTCATCGTCTTTGACTGACAGATCCTAGAGGCATGCAGAATACGTTAACCTCAAGTACTCGCACTCCTCTGAGTTTATTTTTATCCATTGCAAAACTGAAAAAAATTCACCGTTGCGTTGACCCGTTGTGCATGGGCCTCGGCGCTGACATCATTGCAATTCTAAATGCGACGGTCACTTCCATCTCATTTCAGTCAGACGTTTTTATAAACAATGTGCTGTCCGAGAGAATATACACATTTTATAATTATTATTGTGACCCATGCGGAGTCTGGGGTCGATGGGATGGTCCATCGCTCCCAGTCGGATGATGTATTTAAATTCTCGAGTGCTAAAAAACATGTTAAAAACAGTGCTAAAAAACAAAAAATTACAATTTTGTAACATTTGATACAATCATCAACAGTCATTTTCCATTCACTGATGAATGAAGGCCTCACTATGTCAAATTCTAACGCATACACCGTGACATATCTTTATTATAATTGCTCCAGAAGATAAGTCAGAAATATTAAAAAACATTTAAACTTTGAAGTCGCATATCTGCATATAGGTACTTATATACTATTGGACAATAGATTAACATTTACGACTCGTAATTTAGAAAGGAATCTACCTGAAAAGTATTGCGGACTAGGTCTGTTACATCCCGCTATATATTTGCTGAACTAAGCAATATTTCTGTATCTTGACAGTTATTGTATAACATTGCAATGCCGCCAATTTTGAAGTTTCAAGTTTAACAGGTTTGAAATTAATGAATTCAATCAATTAGAAAGCTCATATTAAGTTAACACTTAAAGGCACGATATTATTTCATTACTAACTTCCAGTATTACTAGGTATATACATGTTAAGATATGTAATTTTTTTATGTACACATTACTGCTTTGTACATTATATTTCCATACTCATATTTTAATGCTTAGGTATACCTACCTGATACTTTTATTGCTTATTCCTTTTACTACTTATACATGTTTTTACATTTTTATATTTTACTGTTCATACCTGATGTTGTTCTATATACTTCTTTAATGTTATGTAATATTTTTCTTTTTTTTATATAATACATGCTATGACTTTATATTTTTATATCTTGTATGTAGGTAGGTACTGCTTATACTCATACTTGATATTGTTTTTATATAATTATTTTTATATTACAAAATTATTACATGTAAAAGCCTATAATGGGCGTGAACAAATAAATAAATAAATTATTCATAATTGTGAATAATTTAAATAACGTTAGTTTACGTTTTAGAGCTTTTCTGATTTATTAAATTCATTAACGTCAAACCTGCCAAACTTAAAACGTTAAAATTGGCGGCATTACAATGTTATACATAACTGTAAGATACAGATACAGCAATTTTGCTTAGTTCAGAATTCGGCCGATATTGTGTGGGTACTGGGGACCCCTGGCGGGATAGCGCAACTCTAAATCTTACTTAGTATCCTAAGATTTAATTGTATTTATCGATATCCTCAATTTCCCATCTAAATAATACTATTCTTACAAGCTATCCGAGATATTATAAATATACAAAACGAACATTTAATTTAGTAGAAGTAGTAATTAGGTACTAATTACTTAATTAGGTACATAACGTGTATCTGAGCCTTCACTTTATCTATGGAACAGAAAATTTTAAAATGGGAGACAAAATGGTCGCCCGAAAAGTGACAGCTGGGGGCGCGCGTTCTGTTGCGACCGTCAATTGTTTATTTTTAATTGAATTTTGCGGGCCGTTGCAGGCGACCGCAATAAATAGTTTGCTATTTAATACAATGCCCCATTACACGTCATAATTGTGCCCCGTTTTGTTTACAATATCCACCCGATATTATGACGTACAGCACGGAAACAAAGTAATCATTATCTACGAGTACCCGGTTTATTATGACGTATTGATTCGAGCAGCTCGTGACTTCCTTTACAAAAGCAGAGCAGAATCAGTCAAACAGACAAAGGGACGCGATATATGTATTATATTATTATTTAAAGGCTAATGGTTAAATTTTTATGCGAGAATTAGTGGGAAAGGAATATTTAATGAGTTTTAAGTTACCTCTTTTTCAATGGAACTAGTGATTCGCATAATGATTATATTAATTATCCATTGTGTGAGACATCTCAAATTTTGGACGCGAAGTAAAATCACCGAAATGCTTATATTAGGTAGATTTCAATAGAAATAGGTGGTACCTATTTAGGTATTGAAATAAGCGGATATTTTAAACATACCATATGGATGTACTGAGATTTATTCTCGAAGTTTCGCTGGAGCCATATCGTAGCGCCTTCAGGAGAGAGCCCTATCAAGGTGACAGTAACGTAAACATTAAATCTTTAATTTTTAACCCTAGGAAAAGGAAAGGTAGTAGTACCTACCTATTACACAGTCAAAATTTTTAAGTATTTATTTTGATCATGAACAAGAGACCTCGAAACTAGGGCTTATGGATAATCGGGACATCACTTTTACTAGTAAATATTGTTAAATTCATTGAAAGATTTGGTTATACTTCGTGGTGCAACATTATAATTTAAAATGTGTTGTATTTTATTATTATTATATTGTGTGTATGTGTATTAGAAAGTAAAATATAACATATTTTAAATTGTTAAATTCATTAAAAGATTTGACAGATACTTCGTGGTGCAACATTATAATTTAAAATATGTTTTATTTTATTATTATTATATTGTGTGTGTGTGTATTAGAAAGTAAAATATAACATATTTTAAATTGTTAAATTCCTTTACCGACATACCGGAAAATTTTTATGTGCATATAAAGACAGATTGAGTCTAGATCGATTAACAAATGCCTAAATGGTACAAAAGAAGAGAAGACGTAAGGGTCTAGTCAAGTTCTTGGGAGCCGAATCGCCTAAGATAAGGGAACAAAAAATGACGATGAAATTAACACTCTTATATAGAAAATAAAGGATTTTATCCTATTACTCTTTAACTATATTTCTGAATTATTTTTTACAAAAAGTTCACTGGGAACAATAAGCATGATTTTTATTGCAATACATAGGGTTATTTGTAAAACACTAATAATCTCGCAGGACTATATTCCTGCCTTGATTATGAGTCGAAAATGTTTAAGCAACCATGACCTAATGTCAATAGTTATGGAGATATGCGAAACAAAGATAGCATTTTTTTCAATATTTCTGACTTATTTTTTGTGAAACGTTGGACTTTTATTAAAGTAACTTACATCGATTACGAAAAATTCATTCGTTTCAATACAAGTTAAATATAATGATAAAAACCCTGCAGAAATTCCATTTGGAATTTAAAGGTTTTATTTATTTTTTTGACTTAATTATTAAAGGAAATAATTTTTTCATATTCAATATGAGTTACTGTAATGATTTTCCAACGTTTTACAAAAAATAATTCAGAAATATTGAAAAAAAATGCAAACTTTGATGTCGTACCTACATCCCCATTACTATTGATATTATTAGGTCATTAAATTAAATTAGTACTCTTATATAGAAAATAAAGAATAATTTAATGTGTTGGCGTTTACTTTGTGGAAAGCCATTTTAAAATTAATGAATAAAACACTAAAAGTTTTATTTTATTTAAGTTTTTTCCACTATTTTATTATTATTTTATTTATTTAATTTAAATAAAATAGTGGAAGAAAACAAAGTTTTACTGTTTTATTCAAAATTATTATAACGGATTTTGTTTACACGAAAACTTCTGTAGTTATTATCAAACCTTTAAAAAAATGCACTTGCAAAGTGGTTCAATGTCCAAAATTACAGTGATATAAATCTTAGCTTTCGAGTTGTGGTGTTGGGATCGTATGCTGTGAATACCATGAACAGCGAGATGAATTACCTCTCCATGGAAGCGTAGTGAGTTTTTGAAATGAATGAATGTTCCGATTGCATGTGGATTTTTATTTCTCACCAAAGAGAAGCTCCGGGAGCAATATAAGATGTACAGTTACGTAAACCAAAGTCTGTGGGCATGCAGCGGATGGCGGAGACCCGACTGCCTCGTGTGCGAGCCCGTAATATACAGGGTTATTTGGAAAACATTAATAACCTCGCAGGACTATATTCATGCCTTGATTATGAGTCGAAAACGTTCGAACAACCATGACCTAATATTAAGAGTTATGAAGATATGCGACATCAAAGTTCGCATTTTTTTTTCAATATTTCTGACTTATTTTTTGTAAAACGTTGGACTATCATTACAGTAACTTATATCGAATATGAAAAATGTATTGCCTTTAATACAAGTCAAATAAAATAATAAATACCTTTGAATTCCAATTGGAGTTTATGCAGGGCTTTTATCATTTTATTTAACTTGTATTGAAACGAGTGAATTTTTCATAATCGATATAAGTTGCTGTAATGTTGGTCCAGTGTCTTATAAAAATAAGTCAGAAATATTGAAAAAAAATGCAAACTTTGTTGTCGCATATCTCCATAACTATTGATATTAATTAGGTCATGGTTGCTTGAACATTTTCGACTCATAATCAAGGCAGGAATATAGTCCTGCGAGGTTATTAATGTTTTACAAATAACCCTTTATACGCCGTCTGAGGCAATTGCACAGAAGACCGCACATGAAGAAAAAAATTATTACTCGCAAGCTCTCAAATGTTAATATTAAAAATTAACAGTTAGATTCAGAAATTAAAAATCCACCCCTGGCTGCAAGGTGCGGTGGGCTAACGCTATAATGAACTAAACATGGGTTCGATAGAAAATTAATTTAATAGCAGTATAGGAGCAGCAACTGATTTCCGATAATTAGCCGCCGTCCATAGCGCACAGGGGCGCAGTCACGGACCACCGACCCCCGCACATGCGCCATCCGGCGGCACCCCTGTTTATACAATACACACGTGTCATTAAAAATTTAAATTTTGATTGAAATATTTATTATTCATTGATTTTATTTTTTTTCTTCAACCGATGTTTTTAATTTTTTCTTTAATTTAGTTAAGGGAGCGTGTCATGAAACGAATAGTACCTACTACCCCGCGTCACATAACTATTAGTATAAGCCCAACTTTAAAAAAAAATCTGAATTCTATATGTGAATCAAAAAAAAATGTTTGATGACATCTAAGGGCCTGATGTTTGATCAGAAGTAAGAGTAATAGTTAAGCAAAAAGCATTGATCTTTACGAAAACGGGTGTTTTGATTGGTGGAGAACGCAAAAATCAATGCTTTTTTAATTTTTATTTTATTTAAAATATAATAGATACCTAAAAGGTTTATGGATAACATTTTTATATGATTCAATATAGGAATATAATAATAATAATATAATTTAGATACAAAGTCTTTTTTTCATAGTTGGCCGAGTTTTGCATTTTTGTCACATCTGTTTTGAATTTGTCAGTGGTCAGTTGTTTGGTCTGTTGTGGCAGGTCGTTACTATTACTCTTACTTCTGATCAAACAACAGGCCCTAAGTGTTTTTTTAATAATCTATACATATATAAACGAGAATTAAAATATTTTGTATATCGCGTTTGGTGTACAATATACCAAGTTACGTAAATATACTAAAATATAATATTGACACATATCAAATTACTGGCCGTAGCTGAGTGGGCTAAAATGTGTGACTTTCTAGATTTTTTTTCGACATTTATTAATTTTCATTCTGTAATTTAGTCGAAAAATTAAAACATTTTTTCAATTGATTCAGCAACATTGTAGATTAACATTTTTTAAAAATATTGATTGTTTTATTTGTATATATCTACTTATTTGATTAATTACACCAACATGTTTCAGAAAAACCTTTCCATCGTCGTATAACTGTCAAAATATCAAAACGAAATGTTTAACTACTAGCCCAATTCTAAAAAAATTTCCCATAATTGCGAGTAATCAAAAACTTCAGAAAAAATATTTTTTAAATAATTTTTCATATAATTTAGAAAATCAAGAAACAAAAGACCTTTCGTTCTGATATTTTGACAGTTAAACTACGATGGAAAAGTTTTTCTGAAACATGTTGGTGTAATTAATCAAATAAAAGAAGTAGATATATACAAATAATACAAACAATAATCTTTTAAATTAAAACAGCCCCGAACTTTCTCGATGGCATTTTTCTGTTTTATCAATTCCGGAAACATTGGCTGTAGCTGAAGGCCGCTACCACAAGATTATTTTAAGAAAATATTCCCTTCGTTACCAGACTCTAGTGGCATTCGTCAATTACATAAAAAAAGTTCTCATATTTCGCAATACGTAACAAGATATTTTTGCGTAAACAAATTTTACATAGGTTATACCTACCTATTTAATTGTAATTCGTATCATATGTCAACATCATATTATCTTTTTCACACTCTATGATAAAAACAGTGAATTATTCAACTATCTCTTCCTCTTAAATGATTTCATGGCCGAGTGTCGTGATCCTTTCGTCTGTTTTTCTCCACTGTTCGCGATCCTGGGCCTTGTTTAAAGCGAAGAGTAACTAGGCTCCGTTCGTATCTTGGACAAAACTATCGCAATCATCAATTACTTACTTACCATATTCCATTTCATTAAATTGATCATTCTATAGAATAAGTATGTATGTGAGTATGTATAATGCATCTCAAAGAATCGATGAAAGCATTAATTTATTATTGAATTTGAGAAATAAAATATGATAAGATAACGCTTTTCTCACTATTTATTTTTGCATGGCAACAGCAACATAAATAAAAAAATATATATTTAAGGGGTTACACCACCGTATTGTTGACGCTCTAATTTTTAAATTTATCTTATAGCTTGATAATACTGCTCCACTAAGCTAAAAATCAGTATCTCCATTAAACAAATTACTGAGTAAATTTCTATAATTCTAATTAATATTAATTTATTTTTTCGGTCAGTCGATAGATAGTGAATTAATACAGATAAGAAGGTTATTTTATTATTATATGAAGTATTTTTATAGGTATAGTTTAAACCTTAAAACTGCAAATAAGCTACGTATTACTTACACCAGATGGATTTACTGCAAATTAAAAATGCTTATATTTTAATATTTTGATGGAAATAGGGCAAACAAGCTTATTAGAAAGGTAAAATATGACCTCAAGTATCCAAAACCACAAAAAAAAACATTTTTCAAAAAGTATTGATTTACTGCCTTTTAACTTAGTGGGACAGAATATGGTAATGTCTATGATTGAGCATGTCGAAAAAATTAAAATAAATTTTAATATGATTTTCATTTTTATTTGTTATTTAGGTTAAAAATGTATTCATAATACGCAAACGGCACATTTTATCAAAAAAAAATCGTAAGCTGCAACGTAGATATTATTGATTCAAAAAGAGCAAAATGAGTTTGTAGTGACATTATTAATATAATTAATAAAAATATACATTTTTTTCACCTCTTATGTATTGAAAATATCAACATGTTTCAGGACCAATGTTCCCTACGGCAGGATACAATGTATACTAACAAATTAAAAATCAAAAATCGAAGTATATGGGAAAAGAATAATTAATTAAGTACTAACATGAAAACAAATTTAAAAGATAACCGTTCGTAAAAAGCACCTAGTTATTTATAATACTCAAATTACTATTAACATCAAAAAAATATTCATAACTTAAAGATGATTTGCAAATTCGGAACAATTATTGATACTTAAGTGTTCCTTAACTCTAACAAAAAAAAAATCTAAGCGTTTTTCCCATAAGAAAAATTAAAGACAATTAGGTATTACAAATCAATTTATAAAGACCCGATTTTTTAAAGAATCATCCTTATCCTTAATTTTAATACACAATTTTTAAATTTATTATTAGCATAAAAAAATGAGTTTCGAGAAAAACGCAAAAGAATAACGAAATTCGTTTAAAATTCGCCTACCACGCTTGCTTCGATTTGTACCAACAATTTTAGAATTTTTGAAAGAGTGATGACTCAAATTATTCTCCAATCTCCATGATATGATATAAAATTATAAAAAAAGATTTTTTTAATGTCAAGGTGGTGTGCTCATCCTTGTGGTAGTTTTCCAGTACCAGGCTGATCAAGCTCGAAGTCTCGACCACTTGCTCATTAGGCGAGTATCTTGCTACCAGACCATACAAGCTTGCGGCAAATAAGCGCAGTTAATTTAAAAAATCCCACATGTTCACGAGCGTCACTTTTGTGGCATGCATGTACAAGTTGAATTCGAGCGTGAACATGAGATTTTTTTATGATGGCATTTTTCAACAGTGCAAGGAACGCAGTTGGTCAGCACCCATCGGCCCCTCACGAACATGTCCGCTCTTAGTCCTCGCCACGATCATCGGCGTCTTTAGATTATGTCATCACCGCGGATGCACCTGTAGGGGGCTTGTACAGACCTGCCCAGAATTGTTGGCCAACAATGTGGTCAAATGACCCGAGACAAATTTAAAAATTCCTACTTGAATAATTCGAACACATACGTATTATGGATGTACTAACTAACTAACTTACCATCACGCCGTTTCCCCGTGGGGGTAGGCAGAGAGGATAGAGCGCCATACTCCTCTGTCCTGACATACAACTTTCGCTTCATCTACATTCGTACATCTTCGCATGCAAGCTCGACGGTTGTTGAAACTTCTAACAGGACCATCTTCCAGTATCTGGTTAATCTTATCATGCCACGTCTTCCGTGGTCGCCCTCTTTATCTGGCGCCGTCAACACTTGCATTATATATCTTTCTTACCATTCTTTCGCTCAACACGCCCAAACCACCTGAGCGACCCTATTTTTATTCTATGTATTATGCTACGATCAGCTTTACATTCATTCCTAATATCTCCATTCTTTACTCTATCATACATGGATTTGCCACACATACGTCTAAGGGATCTCATCTCCACTGCATTCAATCTACTTTCGTTCCTCTTCTGCCAGCTCCAGGCTTCACTTCCATACATTAGTGTCGGTACCAGAACTCCATTATGGATGTAATTCAGAAATTTTGACAGTTTCCGTGCGCATTAGTGTTAACATACCAACTATATCATGTTCATAAAGTTGTACTTATATATGTTTCCATAACTATTGGCTTACAACAATAATTTATTTATGAAAAATTGGTCGAAACTTCATTGTAAGAGTAAAAGAGCATTTGAGATGTCTGAATAATCATGATTTTACGTTCTCCACAAATAAAAAGTGGTTTTTCTGTCATTAATTATAAAAAATATTAATTTAAATAGATCCATTACCTTAATCACCAAAATGCAAAGGAAGTGAAAAGGGAAGACTTTGAAACGCCTTTGAAATATAGTGCTGAAGAAGGTTGCTTAAACATCAATGCCTACTAACACTTTAATTTTGTTAACTTAAATTCGTGATAAACTGTATAAGGGCCGGTTGTATTAACTCGGTTCATATTAACCATAGTAATTTTGCGATTTTCTCCAATCAAACAACCCGTTTTTGTAAAAATCTATGCTCTAAACTTAACTATTACTATAAACAGATTGATGCAACCAGCCCTAAGATGATTCCTCCTATGCATGTCAAATCTTCCTCAAAGAAAATGATAACATGGAAAACTAGTAGTAACTGAGAAGATGGAAGGCCAGAGAAGAAGAGGCTGATCTCCGACTCGATGGACCGACTAGATCAATATGTTAGAACGGCTACCCGATCTGTGGACTGCAGGGAGAAGTGGAGCAAAATTTTTAATGACGTCAGCAGACCCCACAATTCCCGGTAACCAGACAGACGGCTGGAGAAAAAGAGTTATAAGACGATACACAAAAAAATTTTCATTACACAAAAAAAAATTAAATCTAAAAATTTGCCTGTAACGATATATTTTTTTTTTTTATTTGGTAAATGTACAAACTTAAGAGTATTCAATATAATTTAATTAATACACATTTATATTACACGCTTACCCACTTTTAAATGAGAATTTATTCTCGTGTTTAAAAGTGGGGGCATTGTTATACATGTATATATCTATTATTAATGAAATCGTTAGTGTAAGACATTAGATTAAATAAGTAAGATATATAAAAAGAAACATTAGATTAAGTTATAAAAATTAAGACATTAAATTAAGTAAATAAGATATAAACAAAGAATGTTCTTAGGTTTTCACGGCCACTCAGAATCTTCAAGTTTGTGTTTACTGGGGTATTATGCCGTGTTGTTACGACCTTTCGGGCCGACGTTTCGGATCCCATTGCAGGGTCCATCATCAGGGCTGATGTGTTGTCTTGAATGTTGGTGTTGTGGTTAAGTATCGGCTTGCAATACCGTGCCGAAGTCATGATGTGTTGTATTGCGTTGTATGTATGATTCATCTGTTGTTTGATCTCTATCTCTGCGGAGTCTGCGACGAGAATGACTTTGAAGCGCCGGATACCAAGATGTTTTTAATTTGAGACCATCATCTCTATTAATGTTTATCGGATGCTTGTAGATTTCTAGTGCTTCCTTGATAAGACGCGCATGGTGACTCTTAGGCTTTCCAAGGATTTTCGGTTCGAATGCAAAATGATGGCCGGTATCCAGAAAATGCTCAGCCAGTGCTGATTTTTCTGGATGACCGAGTTTGCATGCCCGTTTGTGCTCGTTGACCCTTTTGGAAATGGTACGCGCCGTTTGTCCCACGTATACTTTATCGCAGTCTTGACAATCGAGTCTATACACACCGTCTGTTTCCAAGCGATCTCGATCCTTTGCTGATCTCAACATATCCTGTTTTTGGTACCAACTCCAAAATTAAGGATATGTTGAGATACAACACGGCATAATACCCCAGTAAACACAAACTTGAAGATATAAACAATACAAGAATACAAAAATGTGAGACATTAGAATAAGTAAATAAGGTATACAAAAGGATACAATAAATTAAGTTATAAAAATTAATAATTAAGAAGGTATTGTAATAACATTTAAAAGTATATATAGATTGTTTTTGATAAATTTTTTCATTGCGTTATTACTCTATTGTGTTGTATATTATAAAATGGATTAATTTCCAGTTTAATTGTTTTAATCCCCACATGTAGACGGCAACACTATTTTTAAATATACTAAAAATTAAACATGTTATATAGATAGTTGTTGGATAAATCATAGCGTGGCGTCATACGGGTGCGACTGTCATTAAAATTAATTTAATGTAGTATGTGGCGACTGACTCATTTATACAATGAAAAAATGGAAAGGACAAAATTATCATCATTTTATCGGGTATGTTTTTTATTTTTATTTTAACAAAATACAGCGACCCAGCATTCAAGAGGAATAATAATACATGTATACTCAAAACAGTTAATAAAGTTTATTATGAAAAATTTAAATAGAGATTTTTTACTAGTGTTTTACACTGCGATAGATATTTTTTGCATATAACTCAATAAAGTGGTGATAAACAAAGTGATATTTTATTTAAAGATATATGTCTCACCATAATGTGTTTGCTTCGTGTAAAATTTTAATTTTTTTTAAATAATATTTTTATAAAATTAATATTTATATAAAATCCCTCCTCTATCATATCGAAGATGCATACAAGATCTGTGTTATCTTTATAAAATCTTGAATAACTTGGTTGACTCACCCTATTTATTAGAGCAAATAGGTTTAAGTTGTCCTACATACTCAACGCGTTCAAATAATTTATTTTACGCAAACTTTGGTAGGACTAACTACTTAAAAAACTGCTTTGTAACTCGTTCCACCTCAAAATACAATCTGTTAAATTCTACAAATAATCTAGACATTTTTACTGACAATTTGCTTTTATTTAAAATGAAACTCCGTAATCTCATTTATGACTATTGATTTGATACTTCTTTAATTAATCCTCTCCCCACCCTCCCATTTTATGCATTATCATAATTTAAATCTTTGAAATATTTATTATTTATCACATATTCTTTATCATTGTTTTTTATTTAGTTTTTTTACCAGCTTCGAGGAACTTTACTACTTTACTTTACTCTCGAATTTTTTTTTTTGATATTATATAAAAAAAAAAAATGTACTGTATGTTTCCCAAATAAAATAAAATAAAATATAATAAAATAAAAATAAAAATAAAATAAAATGTTTAAAAATGAAAAGTAATTCCCATTCTAGGCAGGAAACTTTTGTGTGTTGCAACAGTGCCGTACAATTCCGAATGAAGCAATTGCTCATAATGTATTTTAATTTTGAAAAAAATCTTGTTAGAAAATTTTTGTAATTGAGGGGGCCCAAAATTTTAAAGCGCCTATTCGTGTTGGGGCGCGTTGAGGTGGATTTTCAACCTTGGTGATATCACTAATGGTGAGGCAATATTACACGGGTCCGCAGCAGCTCTATTTCTGAGTCATGCTTTAGGGTCGCAATGTGCGGACGGCCGGAATGTTCAGCTCAATGACCAGCCGGCCTCTTTTTGGAATTTAAAAAAAATTATTACAAATTGCATATATGTATTTCTAAAATGACTTATTTTAATACATATTCGTAATGCAGCAATTCGTAGGAAAAGACAGGGGATTTAATGACGTATGTATATTTTTGTCGAACGTCTTCAATAAAATGCAAATACTAATATTGTAACTAAATGGTAAGCAGAAGGAATTGTGCACTGTCAGAATCCCTTGTAATATGTCACTTTGGAACAACAAAATAACATATATTATTTTGTTATGTTCATATAATAATATTATATGAACATAACAAAACTTAAAAACAAACTTAGTAATGAGACTTGGTAACCAATCAAATTAATAAATAAAAAAACATGAACATCAATATGAATCACTTAGATCAAGATAAGTAAAAAATCATGGAACAGCTCAAAATAAAAATAAAAAAAGCATTTATATATATAATTCTCTAGAACACACTCTAGGATTATTTACAACATTCGGGAGGCACCTGGAACAGCCCAGAAGCGACTGGAACCTTATCCTAAACACTAGAAAGGAAAATAATGTCCTTCGTAAAACCAGCGTGTTGCGTATATACAGCGGAATAAATAGCTGCGCAGTTAGTCATTGTTTTGAAATTTCTATCGGCGCGATATCAGCCGCGGAACGACGGCCGGGGTAGTCAGCGGAACTACAGATATTAAGCGAAACAATCGAGCGAAGTAACTAATTGGCGCTGAAAATAAGCGATACCTACTTATATGCAATGATTTTAACGGAATATTCTAGTAAATGATATTTAAAGTGTTTCGCAGCGTTAATAAAGTGTTCATAGTCGATTAATAAAGTGCGAAATATTGTGAATTAAGACCAGTGCTAAATTTAATTCGTGTAAAGTGACTTTGACAATTTATTGAAATAATTAATTACTAATTAATAAATCATTACTTGTGAATTTGAATTTGAATTTGAAAAGCCATTTATTTAATAGCCAAACTTCTTTAAACGAAAATATTAAAAAAAACAAATTATATCAGAATCATTTAGGTACTACTACTTATTTAAATTCACCATCTCAATTTATTAATTTAGTTAAGTAATTATAATTTATCCGTAATTTTTTTAGGTTTCGTTCATTTAACTGTAACTGAGATCAATCTCTTCAAAAAAGTATTATGAAGATAATAAAAACTTCAAAAAGTAAATACAAAATCTACACGTTATATTTCTGAGTACGTCTGGGCATACTATCCTTTAATAAAATCTGTACATCGCGGAATTCTACTTTGCTGTTGTGTTGAGACAGAAAATAAAATACCTACAAGAACATCGCAACCAAAATCTTCAAGTTTGTGTTTACTGGGGTATTATGCCGTGTTGTTACGACCTTTCGGGCCGACGTTTCGGATCCCATTGCAGGGTCCATCATCAGGGCTGATGTGTCACATCAACACGTAACAACACGGCATAATACCCCAGTAAACACAAACTTGAAGATTCTGAGTGGCCGTGAAAACCTAAGAACATTCTTATCGCAACCAAACTTTGGGACCTCTCAGATTAAATGTAATTATTATTATTTGATTGTAAATCTGTATCTGCAATACAATTATTTTAAAAAAGATGTTGCATGTAGTGCTCACATTGGCAGTTTCAAAAAAATAATAAAATCGAATGAAAAAATATGAAAGTAGTGAGATTTACAGATTATTTTAAAATCCATATGTTTGAAGTATAAAAGCAAAGGTAGCAACATTAAAAAAAAAAATGTTCTGAAAGCTGTCACTGAGGATTAATAAATAATTTTAAAATGTACTGAATTCTATATTGTATGTATATATCCCTTCAAAATTCAAGTTTCCTATAAATTTATAGACAATGTTTCCTAAAAAATCTCGAATTATATATAAATTAGTAGTTAAATTTAGATGGCTGCATTAATTTTTTTTTGGATATTGATGACTTTGCCTTTTTTACCCACATATAGATTATTTAGAAATATTATATAAATTATATACTATTCGAAACAATTCAAGAATCTACACATTAAATGATCTTCTAAACATTAATTTATTTATCCTATTTTTAAATAATCTGTAATACTTTTATTTTTTTATACAAGCAATTTATGGTTTATGTGGTTTAAGTCAAACTTTTTAATGAATGTTTTGACACCAGAAAGTTTTAACAACGTGAAAGGAGGAATGTAAACGCATAAATATAACTGAAGATCAGGGTAGACTTGGGAATGTCAGGCGAAGTGTCAAATATAACAATAGGCCAACAACGTCAAAGTAGGAAACTATTCGAAGAGTGCTACTTGTGAATAGAAAACGCATGATAAAAGAAATATTAGGCAGAGAGCAGATACACAAATAATATAATATACTTCATATTTTCTTCTTCTTCCTTGCACTGTCCCAACTCATTGCCTAGGTTGGCTATTAGGGTCGACTCTTCTCGTTCTCAGGTTATATCTTATTCGGTTCTGGGTATCGCTTTCATCCAGGCCGTTTCTCTGTAATATTTTGGAGCATTGAGTTATCCAGGAGTTCTTCGGTCTTCCTCTGGATGACTGTCGATGAAGCTCCATAGACATTGCCTGCTTCACTGTGTGGTCTGGTGGTCTCCGTCTTATGTGCCCATACCATCTCAACTGTTGCTCCTCCAGCTTACTGTATATGTCCGTGACCCCCAGGCTACCACGAATGCGTGAACTTTTAATCCTATATTTTAATGTTACTCCTGCCGATCATCTAGGCATTCGCATTTCTGCTGTTTCGAGTTGCCTAGAGTAGGAGTGGTACATATTCCAGCATTCGGAGCCATACATTATCGCGGGTCTAACAAAAGTCTGGTATATCTTTTCTTTAAGTTTATATAATATATATAATAAATACTTCATATGTGGGGTATTAAAGCAAAAACAGCAATATCCAAAAAAAATAAAGATTAAATCGAGGATTACTAATTTATAATGTACTGAATTTGAAATTTCAAAGGAAACATAGCCTATAAATTATAGGAAATATGATTATAGGTCTGGGCTGGGCAGCATTTGGTAAATTGAAACATTTGTTTGAAAATAAAGAAATCCCAATATGCCTGAAAAGAAAAATGTTCGATACATGTATCCTACCGATGTTGACATATGGACTAGAAACAGTAACACTAACAGAAAAAAGCATACAAAAATTACAATGTTCACAGCGGGCCATGGAAAGGCAGATGCTCGGCGCGAGCCTTCGAGATAAAATCAGAAATGAAGAAATAAGAAGCCAAACAAAAGTTGCCGATATTATGGACCATATTGCAAAACTAAAATGGCAGTGGGCTGGACATATGGCTCGCCAGGGGGATATTAGATGGGCACCCAGAATCCTACAGTGGAGGCCCTGGACAAAAAATAGAAGCGTCGGAAGACCTCCCAAAAGGTGGTCTGATGACATAGTCCAGCAAGCAGGAAGAACCAGGATGCGAAGGGGGAGAAGCAGAGATGAGTGGAAGAAAATGGAAGAGGCCTACATCCAGCAGTGGAGGGAAAAAGGCTAAGGAAGATGAAGAAGAAGGTGATGATTATAGAAGGGAGAGTTACATAAAATCTAGAATTCTGTACATTTTAAATTAGTAATCCTCGATGACTGCATTCAAAACATTTTTTAATTTTTTTGGATATTGCTGCCTTTGCTTTTTTACCC